>QZCP01000557.1:140052-216683 GCA_003956705.1 Brevipalpus yothersi | reverse complement strand
CTCTCTCTCTCTCTCTCTCTCTCTCTCTCTCTCTCTCTCTCTCTCTCTCTCTCTCTCTCTTGGTTGAGCAGCTCTGTGAAGTAAAAAAAGATGAGGATGTTGAAATAGGACCTCTCATGATGATTCGAATCGATAATAATTTTTTGTCGAAGCCAGTTGAGCTTACTCATTAATTAAGTATAAGTAGTACTTCAATACATCCTTCTCTCTATCACTTTATGTGTACCTCAGGTACTTTGGAAGCGGCAAAGGATCTCTCTCTTGATGAATCTCAGAAAAGGGAGGCAATTTTGTCAGCTAAACTTGAAACTACATCAAACTGTATTCACTCTTCATTTTACCACTCAAGTAGGATGTTTACTCTTCCTTTTCGGCTGGTCCATTAAGAAGTAAGAAAATAAGCATCAGCAGCTTCGAATTTCGACTCAACAATTCAAACTTGATGCCTTCCAAACGTAACAAATGTTCACTCAAGTTTGAGAAAAGGGTTTCCAAGTCTATTGAGAGGAATAAGAGGAAAGAGAAAGGGAAAGTGAATGGAATCCAGACTACTTTTTCACTCCATTTATCATCATTAAGCAAATATTCTGACGAATAATCTTGTGAATATGTGTGACAATTTTTGTTATTCATTGGAAGAGGAAGAGGAAGAAGAAGAAGAAGAAGAGAAAGAAATAGCTTCATTTCTCATGAACTCATTTTCATTGGTATTTTCTCCCTGTATTTTGAGAAAAATATGCAGAAAAGTGGGGTAAAAAATCTGAACGAATCATGGAATGCCGATCAAAAGTAAATAGATTTGAATATAGAGATTGTAGAGATGAAAGAATTTTTTGAATGCAAATGTTCACCGTATAAAGTGAATATTTGATACGATTCAATGGATGAGAACAGTCTATCTGACAAATAAATATGAGCTGGAGTAAATGCATGAAAATAAGTCATTTCAAAAAGGTATTCGGAATGTTTTCAGATACAAAACCATAGGAGAAAACTCTACAGATATGTTTTTCTACCGAGAAAATAAGAAAGATGTTATTGCTCCAGTTCTTTTGTGAAAAATTCTTGAAATTTCATGAAACTAGATGGAAAAGAAACTATCAATCATCTGCCACAAAAATTGATCCATATTCTTGACGGCTGGGATTCATCCAATGGGTTTTCAATTTTCGATTCTAGAAAAGTAATGTCCATTCAAAGAAACACTAGCTGTGAAACATTTAATGACTGCCACTTCATCTATTATTCAAATCATGAGAACAAAGTAGAAGCTTCACTTCATGTGGGAACTAGATTGTTAGGAAATGAATTTGGAATGACTCTTGCTTCGAAATCATGTTCTGTAAATAGCTAGCGAGCCTTTATGAAGCCTTTCAATAAATCTTTCTCAAGAGAAATACTTAATATTGTCATTTATTTCAAACAGAAGAAACTGAAAATGACTGGGGAAGATTTCGGGTCAACCTAACGGATTTATTAGGAACACATTTGAAGCCAAAGTATTTCAATTCATCATGGATATCAGGTAAGCAAATAAGAAATAAGAAATGATGATTCCTCCCTCCTCAAAATCATGAAAGAAATCTGAGCATCTGTTCATCCTAAATCAACCAAAAAAGACGAGATTGGAGGTCTATCTGAAACGGACTGCTAATTTCCCTACTTGAGAATCAACGTCAGATACTCTCATGTTTCCGGTTGGAAGTCTTATAAAATCTCCTAGAAGTTTCCATGAAGGCATGAAAGGAAGCAACTCAAATTTTGACTGCACTCTCTTTATCAGGAGAAAATCTCCAGATGCGCAACTGATTTTTGTTTGCCAATACCATAGACCAAATAGGCGAATCTACAAAATAATCAGAACATGATTAGGATACCCAATTGAGCTCAAATGAAGAAACAAATAAGTAGATTAGTTTTTATCTGATTCTATTGGTCTTCTTTGATTCTGGTATTGACCCATGAATCAGTGTCGATAAAGGTGAGGAGCGTGATAACGAGCAAAAACAGAAGCCTCTATCATCTTAGAAATAGGAAACTGGGATGACAAGGATGACAGGGATAAATATATTCCAAGAATGATGAAATGTAGTCCACTAATCCTAGAAATGAACTGTCATAGCATTAACCTTTTTTTCAAATTTCGCATAGAAAAGACAAAAATGTATGTCAAGAGCTGAGAGGCACAATNTCTCTCTCTTTTACCAAAAACGCTTTTGAGCTTTTATTGGTGATCCATCTGTCATTCTCACCCATCGATCGAAGAATTGAGGTGATCTTCAGTCTTGAACTTTTGGTCAAGGCATTTCAGAATTCATGAAAAGATTAGGAGCGCTAGAAGAGAATTTTCTCCCAAACGGATGGACACAAACTACAAAATAGTGGTCACCTTTAATGATCTCCAGCATCTCATATTATGGATTCTTTTCCTTTTACAGTGTTTCTTATTTCTCCGATTTTCTTTTCTCCCTTTTCTGTATCTTCAGGACATGAGCTTGTATATCAGAATAGACATGGTTCAATCTTATTATATAATGCTGTAAAGAATATAACCTCACGAACTCTTATACCTAGCTCAAGAATTGTGAGTATTCCATTTATTACTCTGTCGAACAATCTCACCATATCTTTTTCAAATGGACCCGATTCAATTTTTTATCCATTGCACTGTATTTTTGACTCGACTCGTACCCAGCTATTGAATAAATTCGATGAGTTTAACAGCATTCTTTGAGCATGAACAACTTAAAAAGTTTTGATGAGGAAAACTAATTCAGTAAGACATGTTATAGTGGATGTCACACTATGAGCTTTAACGAATAACGAGTAACGGCAAGAAAATCCCACCAAAATGTTACATTGATTAGATCAGAAACAGCCAAGAAGACACGATTTTTTTGGATATTTAATTATTCATTAATAGACAATGATGTAGAATGCTTCTGACATTCATTAGCTGCTAGTCCTCTACATGGAAGCTAATGCTTCTACACATCATCAGTGAAAATCTGTTGAGAACCATCAGGTTATGCTCCATTGAAATTGAATTCCTTTGAAATTTTGTCCATTACCAATGAGCCTAGGAACATTGAAAGCTCTTTATACACGCAAAAAGCAGGATGAATTCGAAAAAAAGCTCCCCACCATTCAGAATCTAAACTTCTAATATCCGTGGTATTAAAAGTTCTAACTCACAACTTACGACTTAGCATAAGAGAAAAAGATTCCAATGCAAATGATGCATCATCCAGAGTTAATGTTTCTTCATTGCAAAATTTGATCGAATATCTTGTCGAATACATATAATTAGTAATTAAATTAAATTAAATAAGATTAATAAAATTTATCATAGAATAGATCAGAAATCATCTAAATTACACCTAATAGAGTGTAAAAACAATACAAAATTAGTCTAAAAATCATAAGTCGGCATTTTTTGACCTTTTTGGGAGCTAAAATGCTCAATTTATATTGTTTTGAACCAAAATTGAGGAGTTCTAAAGCCAAGAAAGCTCCAATTTTTTTATATCCATAAAGAAAAAAGACTTTAATTGCACTTGAAAGCAATTACTTATTTAAAAGTGTGATATATCACACTGGTCATCAATATTAGAATAACCAATCCATTGAGCTTCGAACTGATCAGAGCTGTATATGTTTTTCTGTTAGAGAAAAACTCTTTAGAGCTTGTTTATTGAATTTCTTCAGAGATATTTTACAAGAGAATTTGTCAAATAAGAAAATAAATCAACGAACAGGTCAATATTCACTCGAATAAACCCCAAAAGCACTCAAAAACGATGAAAATTTAGCTTAAAAATCATTAGCTTGTGCTTATAAACCTCTTCTTAGCATCAAAATGCTCATTACTGTTGTTATGAGCCAAAATTGAGAAATTTCTGAGATAAATAAGCTTTGATTCTGTTCGAACCACAGAATGAAAAGACTTTAACTATGATAAAAGGCAATTACTGATCTAAAAATGTGACATATGTGGTCATTAGAAGAATAGCGAGACGATAGAACTTGGTAGGTTTCGAAAAGATCAGAACTGTATAAGTTTTCAAGTCTGAGCAAAAACTCCTTCGGACTTGTAAGTTGAGTCTTTTTTGACGATTGTTTTTCTTGTTCATCTTGTCTGATGGCATTTAAGAGACAGAAGAACCTGAGAATGCTACAGATGGACATTTAGTAGAGACAAAATCTCTGGATAAACAGCCAATTTGTAACTATTTTAGCTTCTAGGATTTATCAGAGACGATTTCATTGAGTTTTTCTTCTCCATCGAAACTCCCTGAGCACTTTTATTTTGTTCCTTTTCTCGTTACTAATCTTTCGATATCGACCTAAATTGAAGAGCTCCTCCATCTTATATCTTGTCATTGTCTCGAAAAGACTTTCCAACCTGAAAGAAAGTAGAGAAAAAATCTTGCCTCCAAGAAAAGACAAAAAATCAGCAAACTTTCTCAGCCAAGACATTTTGATCAGACCATTGCGAGCCAGTCGAGTTATGATGAGATTTTCTCCATAGTTTTGATGAGTAAAAAAATCTAAGAAGAAAAGAAAACAAAAAAAACCGAAACACCAAGCCGAAGAGTGATGCTACTGTTATTCTTGCTTATATTGGAAAGCTTATTCTCACAGTTTCAATCTATCTCGACTTGAATTTTTGTATGTATGAGGAGACGTTAACTTCCCTGGTAACATTTTGGAGACGGAAATTGAATTATCATTATCTTCCATGGTGAGTTTTGTTCTGTTCATAGAATAGAACGCATCACAACTGCATCAAGACAAGTTAAATTTGATGGAAAATGCGATAAAGTAGTCTTTCTCGTTTCCATGCCTCTTTTTATTCCGAAAATTTTCCTCCATTCTAAGAATGCCTCTATGCAAATTCTCTTTCAATCCTTCAGTCTTTTGAGCTAAATGGAACAAATTTTCAAACTAGAATCTATTGTTTCACACTCCAACATGAGCTCATAAGCTCAAAAAGCTCAAAAAGAATCTGCCAGGCTCAATAGTTTCAGCTCAATTTGCATGAAAGAGAGATATTTGAATCAGAATTCTGGTCAGTCCATCTAAAAAATTTCGACGAATTCGTGCAATTCAAAGGTATCGACAATATGTTGATACCCAGAAGTTAGCTCTTCAGCATCTCACATTGTGAGAACTCTTTCAATTCTCCTTGAGTTCTAAGAAGATATGCTTTCTATAGGCACGAGTATCTCATGAATATATTCAAAAGCAATGGAGAAAAATAAGAATCAGACTATGCAACAGATGTGGCCATCACTTTCTATGCAAATACGAAAAACTAATCGAAAAATATGCTTCTTTTCTTTCCAATTTCGCTATTTCCTACAGAGCCACTATGTGGTCCACAATTTTGAATTATCAGTTAATAGTAAGTTCATTCTACTGGAAGTGGGACGAAAAGAGGTGAGTCGCATTTCAAATCATAGATAGTCTAACGGTACTTCTTTCAGTCTCAAAACTGGAGGCTTTTATTGAACTCCAAATGAGCTCACATCAGTGAAACCGAAAAGCAGTGCTCATATGAGCAATTTTTCTATTTTTTTTATCCTTCACAATATAAACCAAGAACTGTACTGTCCAATTTAATTGTAAATAGAGGGAATGCATCTTGAGAGGCTTTTATGATCATATCACAGCATATTAGGTCTCAAACCACTCAGCCACTTCAACATTGAAGTTTAAAAAATACTATTTGTAAGTTATCAGGTACTTAAAGTACCTGTAATAGCTCTGAGGGTTTCCTAAAAGTGTCAATAACCATATTCCAAGAGTTTTTAGAGAAAATTTTGCAATTCTCTCGGGATTTATGAGCTTTTCTGTTTCAAGATTATGGAAAAATTTTCTTTTTGATTCTCTTACAGATTAATGGGACTGAGGATATTCAATATGATCTCTATAATATAACCAATGCGTAAGTTATCAATTATTCTGATCAAAAAGTTCTACTAGAGAGTTAGATTTGGTTCAAAAGGGTTAAAACTCATAATCTTACCAATTTTTTCTGTATAAATTCGAACAGAAATCTCATCTCGCTGAGAAGTGTCATCTCAACTTTTCTTCAAAGTAAAACTCATCTCTTAAATTATGCAACTTGGTCAAGCCATGGGAATTCTCTGGTGAGTTTGGGTGATTTAAATATAAGTACTATTTGTTAACTCATCACTCATTTAATGTACTCATATCCTTGTTACATTTGAATCGATCGAGTGGTTAACTATTTTTCTAAAATTTAGCATGATTCATTCAAACTTCTCACCCATATATTGTCTGGATTTCATTTTCACATCATTCCGCTTCTACGGCAGAATCTTATATAATTAATTCACTTTCTTAAGTGAAATCCAGTACACACTGAGAGTTTTCATGAAGAAATCTTTTGGAATATGGATTCCCTTTCATTCTTCAGAATTTCGGATTGTCTACACAAAAGAGTTGCATGAATAATTTGCGAATTTTCCGTTCTCTCTAGTAGATGTAAGTAAATATACACTTAAGTGTATATTTGTTCATGGGGATGCTCGATAATAATTGCTCAAGTTTCTGTGATAAAATATGATCAGAATTGCTAAGCAAACATCCGTCTTGAATCTTTCTACCGTGAGTTCGTTTTGCTAACCATTTTTGTGGATCGAGCTCTCTTAATCAACCATTCCAAATACCATGGAATGGAAAGATCTTCCATTCTCTCATCAACAGCTATTGATGTGAATTCTCCTGAGTCCTGAACCCATGAGGTTTCTTGAATTTTTCCTTTAGCCTGATTGATTGGAGTAAACTAAGAGTTCTCAACCCTTAGAACCCACAACTTCATCCCCTTATCTCAGTAAGCCTATGAATATTGTTTGGTAGATATTATTTAGAGAGCCCACTGGTGATAAAATTGATCCAAATGCTTGAACTCATAACCTCGTGAGGGAATAGGCTCGATTGAGGAATAGAAGATTAATAAGTTACCATTTTGAAGTGATCATCTATGCAGGAACTTAAAGCTCCAAGATGCGTGAAACAAAGTATATTGGAGCATGATAATTCATATGATATTTGCGAAACAGGGGTTTGTATAGATGAACACACCTTCATCCAAATTGTTTTGATTGTTTTAATTAATCATTTGGTATATCTGAGTGTGTGTGATTCTAATTTTATGCTCGAAATATTCTAATAATAACAAAAAATACAATTCATCTTGCTATTTTGACATAACTAAGACTTTTTGGAGGAAAATTTGCCTAATTGTGCTCTCTTCTCAACAGATATTCGTGGCCGACAATGATATTTACTATTGCTCCGATTTTGAGAGTAAACCTATCCGATTAACGGAATCTGGAAAACAGGGTGTCATTTACAATGGTATACCAAACTGGTATTATCGAGGTGAGTCGGACTTCATAAATACGATATCTAATCAATATTCGCTATCATAATATTCTAACATTAATCCAATTTATACTATTTTATTCTATCCTTCACCTTATCAATCTCACTATTGTCAATCTGATAACGTTCTGATAGAATTTATTGGACTCAAGAAGGCATTGTGGCAGTGTAAAGAGGAAAAAATGATTCTGTATGCCGTTTTTGATGATAGTTTGGTTGATTTTAATGCAATCAAAATTTATGGAAATTTATATGATACTACAATGAAATTTTCGAGTGGACCTTCGATATTAACTCGAAGATTTCCTAAGGTAAGCTGAAAATGATAGATTTTACTCCTTACAAAATTTAACAATGATTATTTATGAGTTGATATTACAAGAGATGAGAAAAAAAAAATCATGAACAACCAGATAATCAGAACATGATGACGAAAGAATGTTTGATCTTGATTTCGAAATGAGAGAGGTTTTCGATTGCAACACAATGTCATACTGACCAATGTCATCATGTGGAATGAATATTGATCGTGGAAATGTAATCCGAAATATATTTGCTTGGTTTGGTGAATCAGAGCACGAATAGTGGAACAAGGGAATAAGGAATATCAATGAACATGTCCCAACCTCTCAGGAGAAAATGTATGATCTCTCTTGGTGACCAGCATGACTTCATGTCAGAATGGATGCTTGATAGATATTCCTTTTTTCCTCTCTCTTTCTCTCTGTCCACCATTTCAAGTCACACCAGACTGGCCATACATTTTCATCATTATCATTTGTTAATGTTGTGTTTTTTGCGTTTACTTTGACTTGATACATGTCCAAGCGAATAGAGGAAAAGTCTATCCATTGCGAAAATGAACCACAAAATGACACACATGGACACACACACATGTATATACAGTAGTCGTATTTTTGTTTTCTCATTTAATCTTTATTTATTCCACATTAAGAATGCAATCAGTTACCAATTTACATTCATTTGAGTGGAAGCGAATATTCCCAAGAGTGATCCGAAAGTCTATCGTGAAAGTAATCTGATTACTATACATGTTGTCCATTTTGGTAACAATCTTTCTTCTTGACTGTCAAATAATCACTACCGGAATGAAGATGATCAAATATCAGCTAATCATGGCAAGAGAGAGAGAGAGAGAGAGAGAGAGAGAGAGAGAGAGAGAGAGAGAGAGAGAGAGAGTAGATTGGATCATTCATCAATATCGATTGTTTTACTATGTCATGTTTTGTCTCTTTTTTTTCGCTTCTCACTTTATTGGAATAAAAATCCAAGAAAATCTTGACAAACTTGTCCAGAGTATATACTCATGAGAGTTGATGCTTTCACAGCCACTGTTTTTGGAAGTGAGGTGAAACAAGCTCCAAAAAGTATCAAACTGATGGACATTGAGTGACCAAATGACCGGTGATCATTGAATAATGGTCATGATACTGACAGAAAATCGATTATTTTCTCTTTCTTCTGTTGCTTTTCGCTGGTCTCACGGCATGACAAATCATTGATAATGACTGATGCTGTGAATGATCCTCACTAACAGGAATTGCTTCTCTTCGCTCAAACCTTATCTTCCTTTTCTTCATCTTCCATGACCCATGACATTGATATATCATCATCATTTATCCATCCACAGGCTGGTCGAAAGATTCCAGAGGTCTCCTTGTGGGTTGCCAATCTGAATGATCCGATAGGTTCGAAAAGAAAATTGCGTGAACCAGATACTTTGGTTGGTAAAGATAAATATTTGGCTCATGTACATTGGTTAAGCAAAGATGAAGTGAATATAATATGGACACTTCGAGATCATAATCATTCTGTGATGCTCTATTGTTCCAATTCAATGCAATGGAGTTGCAAGCAGACCACCCTAATTAGTGATAGTATTATTCGAATGAGAAACATTCAAAACATCATAATTAGTGATCGTAATCAGCCATCATCATCACCATCATCAAAACAGTCATCATCATCGTCCTCACAATTTTTAATCAGAAAAAGTTTCATCATCTTACCAAAGCCTGATATAAAGCTTGGTGTTCATTATCATATCGCTTTTTATGATCCAAAAGTAAGCTTTTCAAATATTTAATATACGATTCGGTGGTTTTCAAGTTCAAATTGCGCTGTTCAATCATGTAGACCAATGTTTTCCGAAACGCTTCCTTTTATCCATCAATTTCCTCTCTTTTCGCCTTATTGAACTTCCTTTCACTTTGCACTTTGATATTCATCATCTCCTTTGCTTTAGCGAACTTGAAGAACATTTACCCAAACTTTTCTGCTCAAATATTCATATTCGAAATTCAGTTCCGTTAACCAGATCCAATAGGAAGTGTAATATGTGTTTGTATGTCATCTCTTGGAATCAATATGACGATTGCTCCAGGGTGATACTTTAAAAAACATTCTTAAAGTCCTCGAGATATTGAATTTCAAATCAAAAATAGGCTTATCAATCGTAAATCGATCAGGTCCAAAATGTTATGAAATTCGAAACGATATCAATCTGTTGAGTTGTATTACAAAGCTTTCACATGCCTAATTTGGATTGACATATTCTAGTGACCAGTATAGTTGCAACATACACCATGAACAATTCTGTATAGAGCAGCCTATTATGATCATGTAAATCCAGTGTGAGCCATAGCAAATTCTGGAGAAGTTCATGCATATAGATCGGTAAAGGTGAATGTGTGTGTGTGTGTGTATGACATTGAGATTGTAGATTGTTTGCCCAAATGAATCTGGTTTCGAATGGCTGAATAGAATAAAGTTATACATGGGTGCATATAAATTTGGATAACCAAACTCAGGTAGAGAAGGGAAGCCTACGATACACTCGTATATCTTGAGGCTAGGCAACAGACCATGGAAATCGAAAAGAAAGCACAAAAGACAATTTCAAAAGAGAGAAAAATCAATATTGAGCTGTTAGCTGATAGGATTGTTAACTTGTGTAGAATAAGTTACAGAGAGAAACTTTTTTTCGAATTTAGAACCAGAAGTGAATGCATAAAGCTTGGACATGACTGACCTCTGTTCTTGAGTTAGTTGATGTAGAGCGACACAGAGAGACACAGAGAGAGAACGGATTTGACCCTTGACCATAGGTTAGAAATTTTCCGAAATGACATGAGGAAATATTCTCTGGTCATCCTGGAGCTTGAGAAGCATCAATTCCAGAGGAAGAATCAGAACTCAAAATAATCGGTGCAGCCGACATGGATGTATTGGTGTTGACGATCAATTCTATGGTGAAATGAGTTTTTCGCCATTCCTTGAAACCCATGAATAATTTGGAAAGTGAGATATACACGGCTATCAGGAGCAATGTCAGATAGATGAAGGTCCATGATATGAGAATGACTCGTAATACACTTGAAATAAGCTCTGGCGTGAAAAGATATTGACACAATCCGACAATGATTAAATACAATATCGCTCCATAAACAAGAGTGATTATCATCACCTCTCCAGCAATCTCGGTGGATGATAGGTATCGTAAAAAGTTCTCTGGTTTCTTTCGAAACAATTTGTCACTGTATATTGTTTCACAAACCGAACACAAACCACTTCTCTTAATGTCCATCCACTGTTTAAGACACTCTCCATGGGCATACTTTTGAGATCCTTTACATCCACATGGTTCAAGTAGATTTTTCTTCAATTCAGGTTGCAAACAAATTCGACACTCGACTTGTTCCTCAGTTGACATAATTAACGATCGTTGAGCTGGACTAGATTCTTTGACAGAAAATTATTTGACTAAAATAGCTTTTCACATGATGAATAGATGATTTCCATTGTCGAGGAGACTGAAAAAATTCTTCCATTCTAAGCACATAGTGTCCACATCATGAAATATGACTAGGCTGGATGACGAGATTTCAAATGATTGCTGAAACAGTAGAACATTTTGAATTCAAACTGTTGAAAAAGTTTAACTCATTACTGACCAATTGATTAACTATCTGGGAAAAATTGTACTTACTCTCCAGTCCAATATGATTCCAACTGAATCAAGTGTGTACATGTTGCCCGATGATTGAAGCGGTTAGCCTTGCTTTTCGCTCTCTCCTCAAGTTAGTTGAGCTTGGCTGGCTATCTCATGGACATGCTTCAATTCAAATTAATGATGGACACCAATAACCATGACATTTTTTTACCGAAAAAAAAGGATAGGAACTCATTTTCCTTCCTACTTTACCCACTTCCATTGCAATCATGATGTGTATGGTAGTTGTAATGGTTGTATTTTTTTCGATTGCAAAATAACCTTGAACAACCGCACGGAAAAGGATTGAATAAGATTTAAGGAAGGGATATTGTTAAACATCGATTGCAGCAGTTTTATGTGTATCCTTCACCAACCACAAGCAGCGAAAAAAAACAATAATAATAATGATAATAACATCAACCAGGACATCCTGGTTTATTCTGATTTCAGGTTTATGTGGATTGGAAATATTAATGTTGTGATTATTTTTTTTTCTCTCTCCACCTAATTAGCAAACTTATCCTAATTCCATTGGAAATTTCATAACACATGGCAAATATGATGTCACCAATTTGCTGGCATACGATAGTGATCAACAAATTATCTACTTTCAAGCCACCGGACTTAACGGTAAAACTCATCGAAGACATATCTATTCAGCTCGGACACAATCCGTCCTTTCGACATCCATACCATCATCATCGGCCAACACATTGGCCACACCAATCATATCCAATGTGACCAATGCCCATAATAATAATCATGAAACATCACCATCACTAGTGTGTCATACCTGTCAATTGGATCCAAGCTGTGGCTATTATGATGCGATATTCAGTGATAATATTGATTATTATGTACTACGGTGTCTTGGACCAAGAAAAATAATTGCCGAGATCAGAGCAACAAGCAATCATTCAAAAAGTAGGTATAATGTTGATAAATCTGGTTGTTGTAAAGCCACAATCAATGAACCTCATCAACCAAGAGAGAGAGGTGTTGATGGTAGTTGGTTGGTTGGGAAAATGAGAAGAAGATGAAATTGATATGGTGAATAGTGTGTATATTCTTCGAAATAGTTTCGCTCTATTCTCATCGTTCTAGGGAATCTCATTTCATCCATGGTGCATGAATCCTTGGATGAGGCAATAATTTCTTATCACCATGGGAAGAAATATCTATGCTATGAAATGGAGAGGGAAAAAAATATCTATCATTAATGTTAGCGTGCTTTGGATGGAAAATTGTTCTTGATAGTAATAATGGCAAGCATTCTGCTCACAGATCTAATCAGTTCACTTCTTTTATATATCGATTGATCTTGCCTGTAGATTAGAAGAGAAGGAAATACAAACTGTTCTTGAAAAGTTGTTGAATCAAGATTCGATGTTGTGTTAGGGTTAGTTTCCAAATTATGACGATCCAATGAGTTGTACCAATTTTTCGACTTCCGTTCTGAATCGGTCAATCGAATCACAAGTATCTATCGAGAAATTGGAAGAATAATGAATCGCATCAGTTGAGCGAAGATTATTTTCTCTGATTTCTAAAGCCTCATCAAACTAGGAACTGTACTTGGCAACTATTCATGAAAGAGCGCGAGAGGAAAAAAGAATTTTTTTCTGTCTCCAAATAGAGCCAAAAAATAGCCTAAGGCAGTGATGACATTATTTGGTATTCTTTTCTTGTAACCGCTCCTCGTTCATTCATAGTTTTTGACAAATTTCGATCGATATCATGAAATGAATAGAAGAGAGTCCCCTTTTCTCTCTCTCTCTCTCTCTCTCTTTATTTTACGACTAGCATCTTCGATTATAGCTCCAAAGAGGTTCTGAATCCTCAAATAATCATCAATTATCAATAAAATCAGAGACCTAATGAACCCTCTCTTTCTTTCTTTCCATGCTACTCTCATACTATTCCACTTTCTTTATCCTCTCAGTCTTCAATATAGATGAAAATAAGGACTTTCATGCTGCTCTGATGGACAAACGAATGCCTCAGGAGACTTTCCTCTCATTACCGATCGATAATGACTCTCGAAGTAAGTATCAAAAAATGCTTTCGAACACACATTAAGATGGCATATAGCTGCTCAGTAATACAGAAAACCAAAGGTTTACCAATCAAGCACAGTAGATCTTACTTGATGCTGTGTAAGCCTCAGCCTTTCAGATTCTGAATGAGAGAGCTTTCAACTGAGTGATCAGATTTTTCATGGCCTTAGGATGAAAACTTGGCCCTAGAGCGTTGACCATAGCTTTGTTTTGGTCTTCACGAAGATAAAAAAACTTTGATGATTTGATTCCATCGTATGAGAGGAAATTCAGTGTTTCAATTTGCAATCAATAATGATGTTCTATAGGAAATTTTGTTTCAAAATTATCGACCCAATTTCGATCAATTTTCTCACCTTGATTGAAAAAGTTGCGATGTTGAAAGAAAACATAGTTTCTATTTTTCTTTTTCAATTTTTTCCACAGAATTGAATATAAAAGTTCTGATTCCACCTCCTCGTCGGCATCTGGAAGTTCTTCGTGAAGATGAGGAAGAAGAAGAGATAATCAAATATCCTCTTGTTATTGAATCGTAAGTATTTCAATCTTGAATTACAGATAACATGGCAAAAAAGTTGAAATTCTCTGATGTATCGTCTTTTTTTATCACAGTTTTCCAATGATCGATGGTAGTATTACTGAAAAATATGATCTGCACTGGGGTCATTATCTTTCAAGTTCCAAAGAGTTCCTTTATGCTCAATTAGAAATACAAGAGTCTCCTATTGTTGATGGACTGCCCGGCATGGCTCACCCAATCAATTCTATAAACACCGGAAGAGATTCTCTTTGGTCCAAAATAAACTATGATCATCAGATTGCTATTGTTGATCTACTAGACAAAGTATTAGGAAATGTTGATCGAAGAAGAATCGCAATCTGGGGCTCAACTTCAGCCGCTTTCACTGCCCTTTCAACTTTAGCTCAAGATAAAGAATCAACCATATCTTGTGCTATTGCCTTTTCACCGATAATCAATTGGCGATTGATGGGTTAGTGCGAATTTTCTATCTAGCTCTTAGAACTTTTCTTTCTTATTCATGAAAAGAATTGCCTATCAGTTTTTCTGCATCACAAGAGTTAGGAATGAATCTCGAGTAAGTTCTTGATGGATCATCAGGCTTCCCTAGGTGTAGTGTATACACAAATTAAGTGTCGAAAAACGTTCTCTAGCGGAAGAAGAGAAGGCCAAGAGCTCCCAACAAAGGTCAAGAAATTTTGGGCTGACTGTTCAAGAAGCTTTCCAATACGTCACCGTGGTCTCATCAGATCAGTTCATTCATCCAAAAATTAGCTGATGAGAATCTGCATTCTGTGGAGCTCACTCTATCTGACATGCGAATGTTCCCCTTGATTAGCCATCAATCTTCATCTTATCCACTGAGAAGATTCCAGACAGACTCATGAATAATGATCACTTTTTGTTCCTTTCTTATTTGTCAGTCTAAAAAAACTATTCCATTTTCTATTTTCTCTCTCTCTCTCTCTCCATATTTAACAGACGCTTTCACTGCAGAGTACCTTTTTGGTGATCCAATTGCCCACGAATATACATCCAACTATGAATTGAACAATTTACTTCTGAAAGCAGATCATTTAACAGAAAAACGCTTCCTGATAGTCCATGGAACAGCCGATGGTGAGTATCTGAGATATTGTTAGGAAATTAGTAGAGAATAGTATAAATGAATCTGGTGTTTGTTCTCCTCGATGGAATAGTCAAAAATGTAAAAACTTGAGGAGTGAAAAAATTCTCCTCTCATTTAGCCAATTCATACTCACAAATGAGATCACAAATATTGAATGAATTATTTGCTTAATTTTTTATTCCTGAATTGTTGGAGCAACATATTTTTTTCTGAATTATTTATCGGAACGCTGATTAACAATTGTTAATTATTCTTTTTTTTCTAACCCACCGCAATCAATTTTAGATGTTGTTCACATACAGCATACGATGCTTTTTGCAAGAGCGTGCATAAAAGAGGCGACTGATGGAAATTTGAATTACCAGATTCAACTCTATCCAGATGAAGATCACAAATTGTCACGATCAAAGCTACATTTTCTTAAGTTATCAGATAATTTTTTGCAAAAATGTTTTCTTGCTGCTTTAGCTAAAGAAACCTAAGTATTTAAATTTTTCTTTAAACCCGATAAATTTTGCGAATTGTGATTCTCAACTCTGATAATAATGTATAATTTTTATACCAAATAAAGAAAATTGTTGTACTGTTTTGTTCTCGAAAAAAATGGTTGGCTCAGAAGAAAAATGCTTCATTATCCGAGAGTTTTTCGTGAAATAACGGTACTTTTCATTACTGTTCACTGGAACTAGATGGCGTTACAGGCGTCGAGCTGTTTTTCAGTTCAGTTTTTCCCGCTTTTTCATTGAACGAAGCAGACTGATCAATCTAACGGTACAATTTGAGAAGCCTTAGCAATCTGAAAAGATGATTTTCTCATCCTTTAATCAAGTAATGGTGTGGTCAACGAATAATAGGCATATAGAATGCAGAGATTGTTGAGCTGATTGAACTGAAATATTTTCGAGAATAAAACTAAACTAGTTGTAGTTCGGCTCATTATATCACAGAGATCAATCGTAGAAACTAAGCCCGAGTGAATATTCAGATGATATCATAAGTGGTGCTTCTCGAAATTTGAGACTTGTCTCATCCAAGATAATTGCTTCCCGTTTTCGATTACAGGAAGAATCCCAATGATCTTCTTCAACTCCGAAGAAATCCCACTATGATGATTAGGTGACAAAAAAGAGGAATTTCACACAATGAATGTCAGGATCAATTTACGATCTTAGTCACTGTTTAAGAAGTGAGCCGGCAAACGCTCAAAATTTCAAGCCATTTGAATAATGTACATCCATTGTGAGGAATCATTGCCTTGATCAGTCAAGACAACTAGTGAACTTTTGTCTGTTCTACACTGAAGCTGTGATGCGTAATCATTTTTTGGTTCCTTCCATGAGATGAGTTTTTATTCCCACTTGTTAACTCTTCATAGACTAGAGATTTATTAGAAGTTATTTGAATCGATGAATGTCGTCCGATGAATGATCATGATTATACATTCATTTAAACTTTTTTATAAATTCACTCTGAATTATTGGATCTTCATCGAGTTAATCAATGTGTTCTAGTGAGCAATTTGGCTTATCGTGGTGATGATTCAGCAATTCAATCCATTAAACGATCATCGATTTGTGTGCATCTTCTTGTCCAACACCCGATAATATTTTTGTTGTATCCTCTCTATGGAAAATCAGGGAGGTGATTATCTGTCTTCCCACCATACAAGTTCAAACTTCTTCTGGTAAAAATTAGGGACAGGCCTAAGTTTCGATCGGGTGCGAAAATGCTCCAAATCTACAGCAAAGTGTTATGACGTTGAATTACCACGGCAATGAACCAAATGGTTCAGTCTTCTGTTAAAGTGTTATGATGTTAGCAACAGAGCCTTCAGCCCATTTATCGAAAAGCATTGTATGGAATTTTCAGCTAACTATTCAAGCTGGATTACTTGTAATCCATATCGATATTTCACTGATACATCATTCGTAGTACCACAGCGAAACGGATAACATGAATACCAGGCTACAATTTCTATTGCTGCCTAGGGAAGGCTTTAAAATGACATGAGGAGTGGAGCCTCTCGAGAATAACGGAATAATTCATCGTCGCCACGATCAACATCTCCGGGATTGAAACAACACCTATTGTTACTAATCATTAATTTGATCTTGTGACGATATGTCAACAACTTTGATTGGATCATGTTTGCTATGATCAATTTAAGTTTACATCATGGAAGCTGTGGTATGTAATCCATTTTTGGTTGGAAAAATTCACCGATGATCTACATTTATAGGTGTCGACTTGGTGTGAAGAAGCTGATCGAAATATGCTCTTTTTTAAGGAGCACAACTTTTCTTAGAAGAGCTCGCTTTTCCATCACTAATTTTTCTGAAATGGAGTTTTCCACTTCTTCCAAAGTTCCGTTGGCAGGCCTTGAGATTCAAAAGCTGTGAAAACGATTTTGGGGTAGTATTAGCATCAACCGACCTTGAAAAATGGTAGCAAGGAACTGAAAAATTTCTTAAGTGAGATAAGATGTCCAAGTTTGACTCTCATATAGCTTCTGATGCGAGTATTTTTGACAATACCATACCAAAACAAAGTGGTGCATAATATGATTGGTCATCCTTATTCGCTCGGAAGTTACTAAAAAGATGAATGAAAATAGAGTCCGGTAATCATTATCAACAACACGTTCTTTTTATTTTGGAAATAAAAGTGGACCAGTAAAAATGGAGCATCATATGATTGTTTCTTCCTTTTGCTCCGAAAGAAAGGGAGAATGTTGCAGTTGCTTAGGCCAGTTTTCCATCAATGTTTCAATTCAAAGATTATTGGCTGTGAATATAACCAAAATGGCAATTGAGGTGAAACTTCCATCAACTGCTGTGAACATCTCATTGAAATTATCAACTCGGGTGAGGGAAGCTCCATAAAAGCTCGATCAATTGCAAAGAAGCTGCCTGGGAAAAGTGGAAGTGTTCCTCGACGAACATGAGGAGAGAGACCAAGTTTTCCTACCTTTCTTGGAGTGTTTGAGAGGTTTGAATCATGGAGAGCCCCAACAGATTCAAGTGCCCAGAGCCTTGAGCAAAACGGACCAACTGAAATTGAGGCAGTGAACCAACTGCAGAGTTTTTCCCTCCATTGGTACAGGGCCGTGGATGCAACCATTCATACCAACGAAAGCGGTTCCTGAGCGAAGCAAATAAAAATGAGGGATTTTCTACTCTCTATTCATCTTCTCGAACCAGGAATAGTGGTGGCAGACATCATCGAACTCGCATTGTCTTTGATTTTGAAAGGTATGTGTTATTTTTCTTGCTCTTCTCAACAAACTTTACGTTGGGTCTCACAATGGCCATTTGACCAATAATGCTATGCTGATTTAGTGCCCTCGGTGGGAAATTCTATCTTCTCCCTTTTTCAGATGAAATGTGTTAATTTGTAAGGAACTGTGACAGTCAATCGTGATCATAGTGAACGGGTAGTTGGTATCAACATCACAATGGTCGAAATCGATGTATGTCTTATCGAGGGGTACATTCGCGAAGGGAGCTGTTCAAATGAGCTGGAGGTAGATCGTGTTTCGGTAGTAGTGAATTCCAACCGGATCGCTTTCGTTGGTATGAATGGTTGTATCCATGGCCCTGTACCAATGGAGGGAAAAACTCTGCAGTTGGTCCACTGCCTCAATTTTAGTTGGTCCGTTTTGCTCAAGGCTCTGGGCACTTGAATCTGTTGGCGCTCTCCACGATTCAAACCTCTCAAATACTCCAAGAAAGGTAGGAAAACTTGGTCTCTCTCCTCAAGTTCGTCGAGGAACACTTCCACTTTTCCCGGGCAGCTTCTTTGCAATTGATCGAGCTTGTATGGAGCTTCCCTTACCCGAATTGATAATATCAATAAGATGTTCCCAGCAGTTGATGGAAGTTTCCCCTCAATTTCCATTTTGGTTATATTCACAGCCAATAATCTTTGAATTGAAACATTGATGGAAAACTGGCCTAAGCGACTGCAACATTCTCTCTTTCTTTCGGAGCAAAAGGAAGAAGCAATCATATGATGCTCCATTTTCACTGGTCCACTTTTATTTCCAAAAGAAAACGAACGGGTTGATAATGATTACCGGACTCTATTTTCATTCATCTTTTTAGTAACTTTTGAGCATCATGTCAGGAATATTCAAAATATAGAAGATTTTGTTAATCAGTCCAAGATCAAGAGATGGAAGATGCCAATAATATACACACAATTATTCACACGGCTTCTTTGAGATGTTTGCCACCATTGGTTCAGGGTTAAATCTATGGATCATAAGCACAGATGCTCACTTAGCCTTTCCCTCCAGTTTTCTACTGACCTCGGGAGATGATTCAAATTTCAATTTCAATTTCACCCTATAGACCTCATGAGGACCCTGAGAATTTCTTCCTTTCTTTCTTCTATCTAGCAGCAAAATATTGTTCCCAGTTTTAACGAAATTGAGCACAATTCCAGCCTCCCAACTGATTATGGTACTGATATTCTTTTAGTTTCTACTATCGCGCAATGTTGGGGAACTGTATCAAACTTTTCACTTTATAAGAAAATCTGAGAAACTTTCCCGACTTATTTCTTTGAATCATTAATGATCAGAAGCTTCAATGGATGAGAAGGTTGCTGATGAACAACAAAGATAAAGTTTCGAAGTTTATAGCATAACCCTTCAGAAAGATAGCTAGTTCGAGCCTAGATGATCACGAATGTTCTGATTATAAACAAAACCTAAGCCATTTGAAATTATAGATGGGTGAAGCAGTCTTGAAGCTCAAGGGTACTAGAAATCTTACCCCAAAATGATAGTTAGCTTGATATACAGGATGTAATGCGCTTGGGATCAGATTGGGCTAGATGAGAAGCTTCCCAAGAAAAAATTTTCTTGGAAGTGTAATCTTGGAGAAAAATTGGCTCATTCCACCACGGTCGGTGGAAGGAGATTTGCCGAGAGTAAATTCTTGGGAAACTAAACCCGATGATAGAAGCTCCTCGAAATTTGAGGTTCAAATAATCGGAGCTGATTGACTTCGTTTCTCGATCAAGAAATTCCAGGAATTTTAGCTGTCTCCCAAATAAAGAAAACTCTACTCCTAAGAATGTGAATCCATGAGCAAAAGTGAAGATTGCTCCAACGTACAGTCATCATGGCTGTGAGTATGCAAACGCTTGGAATTTCAAGCTACGGTGAAAACTCTCAGAATAGAAAGGCTTCGGACATGTTCTTGATCACGTCCCCTTGGATAATTTGAAATATGTTCCTACTCAATCTGTGCTCTTGACCCCCTTCTTGCTAGATATTTCTTTTGTCTGTTTTGACAGGTTTTCTATTATCAGGATTTCTACTGTATTTTGGATTGTAACTTTTAAAATTAGAAAAAATTGCCTTCAATAGTCGAGATAACAAGTCAACTTTTGTCTGTTGTGTTCAATCGACTTTGAAGCTTGGAAGTCCTAATTAATCCATTCTTGATTGGAAAATTTTCGACTGGATATCTAGAAGCTCTATTGAGGTCTTTGGGGCAGGATTCCCATCACCCCACGTTGGACAATGCTATCAAGGCAATGAAAAATTTCTTCGATGAGATGAGATGTTGTCCAAGTTTTACTCTCATAGCTTCTGATGCGCGGATTTTTTACAATACCATACCGAAACCAATTGATCACCAGGCAGTATTGATAAGGGACTCATGTCTCACACTGTATCCTTCCGCTTCCTCAGAACAGCTTCAGCATGAAGCCCTTTCGAGAAATCTAAAGCTTTTTGGTTTTTGGTTGAGAGTGATGCATATCAATCGGTTTGCCTCCAAACATAAAATCATCATAAAAGAATTTATACCAAGAAGACGTGTCAAGCGGAATCTAGAAGATCCCGAATTTCCTATTCAAGCGTTTGTTTTTCTAGCTAAGGGAACTATTAACTCTCGCTCTGGCTTTTGCAAATTTCATGCGTATCATGCTTACTCTGACTTGCTTGCATTTGCTCTCAATTCTGGTGCGGAAGTTTCTGGAGGAGCAATTGATAGTTTTACTAATCAAATACTGTTTCTAGATAAGGGTCAAGAACAGTGGAAACTATGTAATGGGCTATGTATTGCTTTTGCAGGTAAAGAAGTGAAGTCAGCAGTCTTCAAGATTGATCTTAGATCTTATGATGATGAGCAAGATCTTGACTCTTGTCTGGAAGAATTCAAGCCTAATTTGAGCTTCCCAACTGATGATGATAATGTTCTTGGATTTTTCTTCACTACCCCGTGCTGTGGCTCTGATTATCTCAACAAAATTTTCAGTATAGTTTCCAGAATATTTCCCAGAATGATTCCCTTCTGAATATCAATGAAGTTTATGTTCAATAAGGCAGTGGGAGCTACACTTCATATAATAAGGGTCTCACAGTGAGGAAGAGTCTGAAAAAATATGGTTTACATTAATAACTCGTTATATTTGGCTTCATATTAAGGCTCATAACAGAAATACATTACGCTATCATACAAGAGAGAAATAAAAGAATTTATTGTGAGCTTTTATTTGTCATCTAAACCAAAACCAAGCCATTTACATGCATTCTGTTCTCCATCATGTTATCGCTGAATAGAGGTTTATATGTGATTATTTGAGAGTAAGAAAGAATAAATGGATTTCTTGCAGACCATTTAAGGTGCTCAAATGATTTAAAATGTCAGCTACCATTGAATCTTTGAATTCCAAATGGAGAGTTTCAATTCTCATTTGGCTCCAATTTTCTGCTGGATTTGAAAGATTATCCGAATCTTCCACTCTTGAATAACTCTATGAAGACGATAAAAATTCTTTCAATGAGAAGAGATGTTGTCCAAGCTTGACTTTTGTTGGTTTAAATCAAAGAACACCAGAAAATACCATCCCAAGAAACTACACCAACAAAACATAACCATTATCAAGGAAAAGTTTACAAATGAGAAGTGGCTTTGACTTTTGCTACATCTAGAATATTGTTACCATTGATTTATTTCATCTGATATCTCGAAAGGAAGAGAGAAAGTGTCAGAGAATATTTTGTTTAGTAGAAAATTCTCTGAAACTTGGAAAATGTTTCTTCAAATGTTCATACCAAAATTTCAAGCAGGAAACTTACTATGGAAATCAGGGCAAATTCTTTGGTTATCTCGCTCTGCAAGATCCGCATACATTTACTCGAATTTAGTTTTATCTATTTGGTTTTGGTTCCAGTTTGTCTATTATATCTCTAAATTGTTACTTCATTTCATGCTATGAGTTTTCATTCCCACTTTTTCCGTTTTCAGAGACTAGAGGTGTGTTGAAAGTTATTTGAATCGATGAATGACCATGATTTTGCATTCATGTTTACCTTTTGCTAAATTCTCTCTGAATTATTTGATCTCCATCAAATTGATCAATGTTTTCTGGTGAACACAATCTGTATGAATCTCTTTCTCCAACAACACATAAGATGGATGTTGTTTCCACTTCATGGAAAGTCAGCAAAAGGTATTAGCTGTCTTCCCACCCGACTGTACAAGCTCAAACTTCTTCTTGTAAAAATTAGGACAGCCATAAAGTTCGATTGGGTACGCGAAATGTTCTAAATCCACAGCGAAGTGTTATGCAGTTGAATTATCATAGCAGTCAATTGAATAGTTCACACTCCTGTTGAAGTGTAAAATCGTGGGCAACAGGGACCTTAACCTATTTATCGAATAGCATTTTATGGAATTTCTAGTTGATCATTCAAACTTGATTGCTTGTAATTCACATCGATATTTCACTGATACATCGTTCGCAGTACCACAGCGAAACGGATAGCATAGATACCAGGTCACGGTTCCTATTGCTGTCTAGAGGACGCTTTAAAATGACTTGACTTCACTTGTGAGTTTTGTGTTTTGTGGTTAATTAATTAATTAACTAAAACACGCTTCATCCATTTGATTGACCCTTGCCTTTTGCTCTAAATTGTGTACAAGATAGTAGTGCTCAAAAACATATACCACCCGATAACTATACATCATATAAATATTGGGGAATAAGGCCTATTAATTTGGAGTGTGTTGCTTTCTTGAATTTTCAAGAAGCCCATGACTTGAGCTTTAAGAATTGAGCTAACAGCCTCAAAGCGACTTCAAAGTCGTTGAAAAACATCAATTAGTCTTTTTGGACAATCAAATGGATTGAATTTGATACTAACTTGCTCAGAAACACTCAATAATGCCTCCCATTGATGTAATCTAGAAGTTTATACGCTTCATATTGTGCCTTAGCGGCCATTTTTTCTTCTCAATCTGCTATCCGTATCCCATTTTTCCCTCTTCATCCAGCAGAGGTATCAGAGGAACACGGCCAAAAAGGCTAGATCGCCTCTGATATTCTCTTTCCTACTTCTTCCCCCTTCCCCTTTTCAGGTACTACATTAATGAGTGATGCAGCCTATGGAAGATAGCCGAGAATTTCATCGTCGCCACTATCAACATCTCAGGGATTGAAATAATGCCGATTGTCACCAATCTTTAATCAGGTGTTTACAACATTCAATTGGAATTTTGTTAATGATGATAAATTGAATTTAAGTGTACATCATGGAAGCTGTGACATGTAACCCATTCATAGTTGAAAAAATTTTGGATCATTTACGGATGATCGACATTTACAGGTGTCGACTTGTGAGTAAGGTTTGGTTTGAAGAAGCTGATCGAAAAATCAACCGACATTCGATTGAATCATGCCATCTTTCAAGGAAAATTGACGTGGACGAGTGAGTTTTCTGTTTCATGACTAATTTTTCTGAAATTTACTTTTCCTCTTTTTCCCCAAGTCTCGCTAAAAAACCAGATATGGCTCTAGAAGCTTTAATTAGGATTTTGGGGCTGAAGTTCAAACATTCAACAACAGTTCACCCGCTGTTGTGGGAAGATATCAAGGAAATAAAAAATTTCTTCGATGGGATGAGATGTTGTCCAAGTTTGACTCTCATAGCTTCCAATGCGAGTTTTTTTGACTATACAATACCAACACCAATTGATCACCCAGCAATAATGATTAAGGACATGTTTCTCACAAGGAATCCTTATGCTTTCGCTAAACATCTTCGGCGTGAAGCCCTTTCGAAAAATCTCAAGCTATTTGAAGCTTTCTTGAAAGTGATGCACATCAATCGATTTGCCTCCAAACATAAAATCATCGTCATAGAATGGTCATCAAGAAGACGTGTCAAGCCAAATCTAAAAGATCCAGAATTTCCCATTCAAGCATTCGTTTTTCTAGCTCGTGGGACTGTAAATTCTCATACTCACTTCTTCGAGTTTGAAGAATATCATGGCTACTCTGACCTGCTCCAGCTTGCGCTGGATTCTGGTGCTAAAGTATCTGGAGGAGCGATAAATAAAAATTCTCATGAAGTGTCGCTCATAGAAGGCCATAAAAGACGGAAGCCACGAGGCGGCCTATGCATTGCCTTTGCAGGTAAAGAAGTCAAGTCAGCTGTTTTCAATTATCTTAGACACAATGAATTCGTGCCCAATGAGCAAGATATTGACTCTCGTCTGGAAGAATTCAAGCGTAGTTTGAGTTTCCCAACTGATGATGGTAATGTTATTGGATTTCTCTTCACTACCCCCGACTCTGATTTTCCCAGCAAGATTTTGGGGATAGTTTCCAGAAAATTTCCCAGCATATTTCCCTTTCAAATATCGGTGGAGTTCATGTTCAATGAGGAGTTTGGAGCTACACTTCATCTAATAAGGGTCTCAGAGTGAGGAAAAAATTGGAAAAAATTAATTAATTTACGCTAATAACTTGTTAGTTTTGGAAAAAATATCCAGTAAATTTTCCAAGATACTCCTTAAATTCACGCGGGAGTTCATGTTCAACGAGATAGTAGGGCTACCCTTCATCTGATAAGAGTTTCTCGGTGAAAGAGAGAAAAACTGATTGAAAAGGACTACCATTATTAACTTGTTAGCTCAAGATTTATATCGAAAATGCTTTGTCCCATCAACATTCGAGGAATATAAAAGAGTTTGTTTCTCAGTCTAATTCTATCTAAACAAATTACCAAATTTGTCATATTCTCTATCATTTCATTGTATAATATAATCTATCGGCAAAACAACTGTAAAACTAGTTAAATCAGTCAGTTTTGAAGAGAGAGGGAAAGAAGTTCAACGAATTGATGAATAAATTGTAGACATTAATGAACTGCTGCATGTGTGAAGTTTCGAAGTAGATATTGTAGGCTGTACACCTAGTAGGTGATAAATTTGCGCCTCGAGATGACGAAAAACGTTTTCTTTACAAGCGAAATAAAAAAATATAAAAGCTCCTTGTAGACCATTAAATATTATGAATGGATACCATAAAATCGAAAAGGAAGTAAGAGCCGCTAATATACCAAAAATCCATGTCAAGCCCATGATGGTGGCCAATCTGACATACAAAATGAAGTGTTGAGAGTTTTCTTTGACATGCTTTGACCTCAGAACAAATCTGGTCTCACGATTAGTTCGCACCAAGGCGTATGCAGTGAAGCTAAAGAAAAAAATATTGATGAGAATAATAATGCTCACTGGCAGGACAAAGAAGGCAAGTAAAGCTTTCTTTTGACTTATCCAACAAACTCGATGACCATATAATGGCTGATATTCATCGTTAACGTTAGACAAATCGAGTGAACAACTGATCAGAACGATGATCGCCGGCAATAGCCATGAGTAAAGTGAGTATTTTAGATAATCGCTCAGCGAATTGGAGAGTCTTTCATCATTCCGACTATCAGTCCAATTGGTTGGACAACTATCGATCATATTCATACAATATCGAGTGTTAAATTGATCACGAAAATCTTCTCTCTCCAGTTCAAGGACTCTCGGCTTACACCATATTTCGGTTGAATTGTGTCGGAATGTCCACGAACCATCGGTAGGATTAAAATTGTGCTGTATTAAATATTTTTTCAATGATTTCTCATCAATCTGATGATCACAAAATATGGTCACATTCATAACATCTAGATTGTCATCATCACCATTACAAACAGCACAAAAAAAGTTACGATAAAATATGCCACTATTAACACTGAATGCCGGTAATCGGGCAAGAAATAAATTTTCCTCATGTTCACACAGATGATTTATGTGTTCACCATGATTTGATTGTCCTTCCGATTCAAGCCATGCTGGATCACATTTGTGATAGGCATACACACGATGACCATCTTTCATCACAATAACAATTGGGTGACCAATCATTCTTCTCCTCACGAGGATTGGAAAGATTCTGATGAGTGAATAGCTCATAAAGTCTGAAAATTCAATTTTATTAAATCATTTTACAAAATTCACCTCGATAAACCAGAGAAAAATTGACATGATCCTTCACGAATACTACGGGATTATTTCAGTAATTTTCATCATAGATCGTATCCATATCCTTACTCCTATGGAATGAATGTTAGGGAATTTATAATTTCATGAGGGTTGAGGGGGGGGGGACAAAGATATTTTAGAGGCTTCTAGTGGGAAGGCTTGGTTACACCAACCCTACTGTTGTAATCCTCCAGGACTTGAGCCAACTCGGGAGGACAGTCATTGGCATATTTCTCTCTGAAAACTTCTGGATCTTTGAGGAAAAGAAGAGAACGATAAGTGCTATCGTCAAGTTTATCACTTTTTTCATTTTCAGTGATCATATTAAGGATGACTACGATCTCTCTTGATCGTAACTCATCTATATGATCTCGCACTTCTCCTTTAGAAAGAATGAGATGTTCCAAGTTGCCAACCTTGTGAATAAT
The DNA here is from genome assembly GCA_003956705.1 of Brevipalpus yothersi. Taxonomy (NCBI): domain Eukaryota; kingdom Metazoa; phylum Arthropoda; class Arachnida; order Trombidiformes; family Tenuipalpidae; genus Brevipalpus; species Brevipalpus yothersi. Next base: position 189,779 of record QZCP01000557.1, on the reverse strand, counting down.
TGGACAAGTTCCACATGCATCAAGATTTTTCGGATAGCTTCTACAGAAAACAATCGAATAAGGAACGTTTAGATGTTCAATCATAGACTTTGGGTCCCCAAATTCACGGCATAGATTTTGGAACATCTCAGCGGTGAGAAGAGCATTGTTCATTCCAAGGCGATGCTCATCGTCTAGAGTGAAATTGTCGAGCAGGTCTACACACAACATCGGTTTAAGACAATCTGCCACTCTGGTTGTACCATCTTGTGAAGATTTCAGAGTGAACAAACTTGTCTTGTATTTTCCTTTAAAATAAATGCTTGGCAGGAAGCCCTGTGCAGGCTCATAATCAAATTCTTTCAACCCAAAATAATCTGACATTATTTGGTCGAAAAGGGCCTTGAGAGCCTGCTTGTTTCTGATAAAAAAATCGAAAGTTTCTCCTAGATTTGGTTTCGCTCCTTTTTTTACCTAGAATGGATAGAAAATCATCGAAACCGATGGAAAATATGGTAATATGTAGCTCTTCGAATACAGATTTTCATCTGATGATGACACAATTGGAATACTTCTCTTTAGAAATCTTAGAGAAAAACACTTACCTTTTCTACTGGGGTGACATGATTAGTCGAACAAAAATCTCCCTGTAGCTTCGACATTTCAAATTCACGATTAATTGAGTATAAATGAATCAACAGTGGTTTTTGATAGTTGTTGGTAAGGGCTAATTGGATTCACTTCTCAGCAAACACCAACTTAGGATCACTACCACGAAAAAAATCAAGTTAATGAAAATGAAAGAAATTAGGGAATGATGAAATTTACCACACAGCTCGACTATTTGTTCATGAAATTTTGAAGTGTCCGTTTCAACTACTCACTTACAACTGATTCATTTGACTGATCCTGTGTTCATAAAACAATGCTACCAACTAATTTGGCGCAAAATATCACGAAATTAGTAGGGCCATCCAGTGGAAATTAATATTCACAGAGGATTTTTGTGAAACTGCGTTTAAATGTGTTGAAAAGATTTGGACCACACACGATGAGACATATTCATTATTATATTGACATATATTGACATATTGATTATTAATGTACCGTATTTCCGCGCTTTTAAGGCCGTCTTATTTTTGAGAAAATTCTCAGATACAAGGCATGTATGCGAGGGAACAGATTTTGTCGCTGAGGAAAAATCGAAGCTATAGAGCAAGTCTTCAACCGATAAAGATTCAAATTCAGAGTCCACAAAATCATCAGTTTGATTTGATAACGATTGAACCTGATAACTGGTAGCTCATCGATGCTTCACTATCTCTGGATGAGCTAATTTGTGCCTTACTTCACGACCGGTGAATCACTTTTTAGTCTGCCTTATTTACGCGGAAATACGGTATTTTGTTTAGTAGAAAATTCTCTGAAATTCCTGGAGAATGTTTCTTCAAATGTTCATACCAAAATTTCAATAAGAAAATTTACTATGAAAATCAAGGCAAATTCTTTAGTTATTTCGCTTCACAAGATCCGCATACATTTACTCGAATTCAGTTTTGTCTATTTGGGTTTGGTCTCGGTTTGTCTAATATATCTCTAAATTGTCACTTCATTTCATGTAATGAGTTTCTATTCCCACTTTTCACTTTTCAGAGACTAGAGGTGCGTTGAAAGTTGTTTAAATCGATGATTGTGGTCTGATGAATGATCGTGATCATATATTCGTTTATACTTTTTGCTAAATTCTCTCTAAATTATTGGATCTTCATCAAAATGATCAATGTGTTCTGAGAAGCAGTTCAGCTTGTCGTGGTGATTATTCAGCAATTCAATCCATTGAATGATCATCAATCTGTGTGAATCTTCTTCTCCAACACCTGGTAAGATGATTGTTGTTTTCACTTTATGAAAAGCCAGGTAGGTGGTTAGCAGTCTTCCCACGCGACTATACAAGTTCAAACTTCCTTTGGTAAAATTAGGACATCCCTAAGTTTAAATTGGGTTCGCAAAATGTTCTAAATCCACAGAAAAATGTTATGTAGTCGAATTACCATGCCAGTCAAACAAATGGTACAGACTCCTGATTAAGTGTACAAACACGGGCAACTAAGCCTTTGACTTATTCATCGAAAAAAATTCCATAAAATTTTCAGTTAAACATTCAAACTTGATTGGTTCGAATTCATACCAATATTTCACAATACAACATGTAAATCATTTGCAGTGCCACAGCAAGACAGATATCATGCTTACTCTGACTTGGTTTTGCTTGCGTTCATTCCTGACGCTGAGGTTTCTGGAGGAGCGATAGGTTTCATGCAAAGAGTTGAGCAACAGAACCTTTAACCTATTTATCGAAAAGCATTTTATGAAATTTTTAGTTGATCATTCAAACTAGATTGCTTGTAATTCATTTCTCTTTGATACATCATTCGCAATATCACAGCGAAACGGATAACATGAATACCAGGCTACAATTTCTACTGCTGCCTAGCGAAGGTTTTAAAATGATTGATGAATTATTCCATCATCTTGGAGAGGCTCTATCAACCCTAAAGTCCTCCTGACTTTAAAAGCCAGGTCTCTCTTATTTTAACGATTCGGGGTTGAAATCCGCTGGGCGGCGGGGCTAATTTTCAAGATTTTTCAGGGAACGTGTATAAATTTCCTAGGGGTACAGTTAAGCCAAAGATGCGTAGAAACCCTGAAATCTTGAGAGGTGTCTCTTCTCCGTTCAAATATAATTCATCATTCATTTATTCACTTTTATTGGAATTATTTGTATGATGATCAATTGAATTTAAGTTTACATCATGGAAGCTGTGACATGTAACCCACTTTTGGTTGGAAAAATTTTGGATCATTTACCGAAGGCCGACATTCACAAATGTTGACTTGTGAGTAAAGTTTGGTATGGAGAGGCTGGTCAAAAAATCAAACGAGATCCAATCGAGACATATCCTTTTCTTGAAAGATACAACCTAGACACGTGAGCTCTCTGTTTCATTGCTAATTTTTCTGAAATTGACTTTTCCGCTTTTTTCAAACTTTCGTTTGAAGGTTGGATTTGGAACTTATGAAAGCTATAATGGTGTCTATGGGACTGGATGCACATTCCCGCGTGTTGGACAATGCTATCAAGGCAATGGAAAATTTCTTCGATGAGAGGAGATGTTGCTCAAGTTTCACTCTCATAGCTACTTACCCGGGTATTTCTCAAAAAATCATACCAACACCAATTGATCGTCCAGTAGTGATGATAAAGGACTTGTCTCGCTCACAGCAGCCTTCCACTCTCTTGAAACATCTTAAGCGTGAATCTACTTCGTCAATTCTACATCGAGTTTGGTTTATAGTGATGCATATCAATCGGTTTGCCTCCAAACATAAAATCATAATCACTGAATGGATCCCAGGAAAACGTATCAAGCCAAATTTAAATGATCCAGAATTTCCTATCAAAGCGTTTGTTTTTCTAGCTCGTGGCACTGAAGATTATACTGACTGCCTCTTTGAAGGGTTTCGTGCCTACTCCGACTTGCTTGAATTAGCTTCCGGTTCTGGTGCTGAAGTTTCTGGAGGAGTAATATATAATAATCCTCAATTATTACTCTTAGAAAAGGGCCAAGAACAGTGGAAACCATGTAATGGGCTATGCATAGCCTTTGCAGGCAAAGAAGTGAAGTCGGCAGTCTTCAATTATCTTATATCCGACCCATTCGGGCCCGATGAGCAAGATATTGAGTCTTGTCTGGAAGAATTCAAGCGTAATTTGAGCTTCTCAACTGATGATGGTAATGTTCTTGGATTTCTCTTTACCACTGGCCCTGATTTTCTCGATGTGATTTCGAGGATAATTCCCAGGAAATTTCCCATCATGGTTCCCTTCGAAGTATCAGTGGAGTTCATGTTCAATAAAGCGGTGGGAGCTACACTTCATCTAATAAGAGTCTCAGAGTGAGGAAGAGTTTCAAAAAACAATTTATATCAATAACTCGTCATCTTTGGCTGCATATCAAGGCTCATTCCAGACATTACGCTATCACACAGGAGGAAAATAAAAGAATCTATGGTGAAATTTTGTTTGCAATCTGAATCACAACCGAGCTGTTCACATGTATTCTGTTCTCCATTATGTTATCACTGAATACAGATTTAAATCTGACTCTATGAGAGGAAGAAAGAAAGAAAAAAAAGAAGAGAGAGAGAGAGAGAGAGAGAGAGAGAGAGATCAACGAATATGCGAAGAGCTGCATGTGCAAAGTTTCAAGGTGGACATAGTTGGCTGAGAACCTAATAGATGATAAAATCGGGGCCAAAGGAAGGAGAATTCTCCTCTCACAAGTGATATGCAAGAATATGGGGATTTCTCTCAGACCATTCATGATGTTCAATAGATAACTTGCTTTCAACTCTTATTTGTACAAAAATTTCGTATAATTTGCATTTGATCGATCAAAAGTGAGATTTTTAAAGGATTCAATGGTATTTGCACTAGAAAGGTTCAATGATTTGCGTTTAAACGGTTCCTTGTTTCATTTTGGTACAATTATCACTTCAATCCTGATCAAGATCCCAATACAATAGTTTTCTGTCCGAACAAAACATCTTCTGTGTTCCATTGGATGACATTCGATGAAAATGCAGAAAAATAATTATTCTACATTACTACTTTACTATAGATTCTGGGGGTTATAGTGTCTGTAGCCAATCTAAGAGACGAATCAACGTAAACGATCATTCATAGATTGATAAGAGCTGTCAGTCAATCCTGAGATGCACTCTGAAGTTGCAGAGCACTATGAAATGAAAATCTTCCTGCTTATTCATCAAATTCATTCTAGTATCGATAATCCACATTAGCATTGAGGGTGTAAAAGCCATAAGGAATATGATTGGCTCATTAGAGTCAATTTTTCTGATCTTGTATCGAATCAATGCTTTTTTCTCCCTCTCTTTTACAACCCACACCTGTAGAGCTCTATACTTGGTGGGCGAAAATGGAATGAAGAAAGCTCATGAGGGGCTCATTCATCGATGAAATATCTACCCATCAAATTTCATTCAAATTCTATATCATTACTGTGGATCCTATGCTCAATCTTGTAAGCTGATTTGCTGATTCATTAGACAGGTAAATTATCAAAGTCTTTCATCTTGACTGATCAGGATATTCAAGCTCCTCACTGGCCTCTTCAGTCGCCTCTAGTGAGCAAATTGGATTATCATGGGCCATTGAGTAGGCATCATGTTCTCCAGTCCTGTTTATGGCCTATAACAGGGAAAAGAGTTGAACATAGAGAGAGAGAGAGAGAGAGAGAGAGAGAGAGAGAGAGAGAGAGAGAGAGAGAGCTTCCAGAAAGACCTTACATTATGATAAGAATTCTAATGTGAATCAATATTCATTGAGAGAGTTTGAGAATGCTTTTCACCAAGACTAAGCATACAGAAATACATGCTGAATTCATTCGGCTAATACATAGTATGTAGATCGAGAAGAAAAGAGGAATAATCATCAAAATGAATGAACACTTACCATGTGTATATGAACCGTTTACACTCATATTAGCCATTATAATACTGATCCTAATCTCTAATGGATTCAATTTACCTGACATTTCAATACACGCGTCGGCCACTTGGATCGATTGCTGTTCCGGTCGGTCAATCCATTCTTCTTCGCCCCAATCTTTGTCCTCCTCTATCTGCCACCCGTTCGATCACTTTCCAATCTCTGGTCACAGTTTACAGTACTTTTTTGTGTCTATCTGTCTGTTAAGCTCCAATCCACCAGATGAATGCTACCACTTATTACGGCTCCATACATCCATTGAACAAACATAGAGTATAGCTTACAGAGAGAAAGAGAGAGATGTAGCATCGCTTTTTTTCGTATGGATTTTCTCTCTCTCTCTCTCTCTCTTCTGTATTTTCCGTTGGCTTTAGAAAAAATTTTCATGCTTTTCCCATCGATCTTTCAATGTTTTTAGAGTGAGAGCAAACAGGCATGTAACCATTCATATGGTCCATCACATGCGTGCATGTACATAAGAAGCGGTTCCAGTTGTGATTGAAGCAATTCATTCACAAACATTTTGGAGAATGTGTTGAGATGATTATTGTGCAATCGAATCAATTACATTCAATGAAAAAAGGCTCAACTTCTAACTTGTTGCTGGACAATCAAGTTGAGTGGTCAGTTGCGCTAAGAATTCATTCCATCGATTAATCGATACTATGAAACCTATATGTATTAGAGCCATGGGAAGAGAAGAGAGTAGAGAAAAAGTAATATTGGAATGTTTAGGGAAAAAATTTGTATCAATTTATTTATCGAAGATATAGAACAATGGAATCTATTTATTGGATAAAATTCTGTGGGATCTCATCGAAAAAATTGTTTGCTGGAAAATAAACAAATGCGAATATGAGTTTCCGCGTAAATGAAATCAACTTTTAAAATCAGTAGGAAGTGGTCTATTAGTGGTGTGTAAATAATTCCAAAAAGAAATGATACCATGATGATGGTCAGACCACCCAAATCACTCGATACTCGTGAACAGTTTACAGTTGCATATCAAGCGATAGTTTGAGGATGATTTATCATCTCTCTTTTCCACAAGTTTATGTGTTGGCAATTAGTTAAATGATGGGAACGCTTGGTTCCAGCATATAAGCCACTTTCCGCTCCAATTCCAAACAATCCAAGCTTGATCATAAGAATTTTAGCACAAAAATTCTTGGATGCATGTTCGATGTTCTGTTCATTTTCTCTCGAAAACCCAGCGAAAGAGAAAAACTTTCCACTCTCTTTTGCTTTGTTTGTCTTCTTCTTTCATTCTGGAGAGCATCTTCATTGAAGTTGGTTTTCTGTTCAACATTTGAAAAGATAGATCTCTCTCTCTCTCTTTCTTTCTTTCTTTCTTTCTTTCTTTCTTTCTTTCTTTCTTTCTTTCTTTCTCATCCACAAGTTCTCGACTAGCATCTCTTGATTGCCTTAAGAACTCATTTACTCTCACGCACTTGCCTTTTCAATTTATTTGTTATTCCAATGCTTCTTTCTAGAAGCTGATGATTGGAGATGAGATTACGAGAGAGAGAGAGAGAGAGAGAGAGAGAGAGAGAGAGAGAGATGGTAAAGGATGCTGGCGAAAGACGAATGAAAAAGACCAGTAAAGTGATGAGAAAAGATGAAGAGGCGGAAAAGTAAATGTGCAAGTAGGAAAGGATGAATGATCATTCAATGAGTAACGGAAAAAACTTTCGAAAAGGAGAGCATGATGAACATTAGCATGTGTTGAATTTTCTTCTCTTATTCACACATCTTGAAAGTTTTTCTAAGTTTCTGGTTGTTTGATGGTCTGTCAAATGCATAAAAGATGATGATAATGTTTCAATTAAGGGCTCTCCGGTGGTCAATCTGCACATCCCAACAGCCATTGATGATAGAAATAATTTCCCAATTGAGTTGATGTTGCACTGGACAATGGGCCTACCAGTGAATTGCCACTAGAAGGGTTAAGATAGCTTGAGTCTAGCTTACTGTTTGTGATTATTTGGTGGGCTTGTTGAGCTTGATGATGGTTGTTCATCAACATTTTCACAGACAAACGCTCAGTGTCCATTGGACTTATTCGATCCAGTGATGAGGAGAGAGGACCGTTATTCGGGGCCATAAGAAAGTTACTTCGGCTGTCAATAAATTGAGTGGTTGCCTCTGACACCACTGACCGTTGATGATGATGTCCTGGTTGAGTGGAATGGACAAGAGAGTCTTGTTGCAATTTTTTACGCTTGATTTTGTAGCGTCTATTTTGGAACCATATTTTGACCTGTGTTTCGGTCAGTTTGAGTACAGAGGCAAGATCAGCTCTCTCTGGCCCAGAGAGATACTTTTGATGGGCAAATCGACGTTCCAGTTCATACACTTGTGAATGAGTGAAAGCTGCTCGAGTTCGCTTCTTGCGAGGTTTCAATGGTGATGATAGGTTACAAGATGAAGAGGAAGAGGTTGATGATGATACTGGCAGAGGAACGGAAGATGAGGATGAAGAAGAGGATGTCGGTAAGCCAATAAGCCCGAGAGGATTTTTCTCTGTGCTAACTATTGATGGTGATGACGATAGATATTTGCCGGAGGAGGAACATTCTGAGGAAAATGATTTGAATAGGAGAGAAAGAGAGGGAAAGAAAGAAAGTAAGAGAGAGAGAGAGAGAGAGAGAGAGAGAGAGAGAGAAACATGTGAAAAACAAGAGACAAATACAAATACAAATTGAATAGATTTTCGGGGTTAAACAAGACAAGCAAACGTGTTCACTAGAAAAGCTATCATTTTTCATTTACACTCGATGATTTTCTTCGTAAAATGAATAATCATCAGCTGACATTGGTGAAAATTTTTCTCCACTTTTCCATCTATCAGGATCCACTGTTAGTCGACCACCAATGAACGATAGAGAAAATCTTAACATAGACCCATTAGCAAAGACATGAAGAGAAAGAAAGAAAGAAAGAAAGAGAGAGAGAGAGAGAGAGCGTTTTCCTAGGAAACTGAGTCAATCCATCGTCAATATGATGAGGAACAGCATTCAGTTGAATAGTGCGGGTTGCAGTCGAAAGATTCACAGAAGGAGAAAGAGAATCTCTTGGTGTGAAAATACATGACAATTAATCAAATTGACGGCATATAGATTGATGTTGATTAATTAACATGACATGAATGTCCAATCGTTTGACTTCTGTAATCAGCAAATCATCATGCAGCTTCACTTTTCTTTCTCAATGCTTTTCATCCTTTTTCCTTGCTACATATAAGATGTCAATCTTACACGTCTTTGCTCCTATAATATCAGTGAAGAAGCTTTCTGAACGCCATACGACCGCATCGAATCGGTCAAAAACTGACATAAGCTCGTTCCAACTACTTTAACCCGTCAATTCAATCAAGTATCATGCAGGCAGAGATTCAATAACATGTATGTATAGGAGAGATCTCTTTCTGTTCATGAAATTCTCATCTCAATACAATTTCTTACGAAAAATGTTGACAAAAGCTAGGGCTCCAACAGAATTACAGGAGCACTTCTGCTAACACTTCCGGTTGGTTAGAGGCTCGAAAATTTGCTTGATACTGAATTGGAGGGAAAATCATCCATAATAGTCGTTCTTCAGAGTGTAGAATTCATTCATAACTTATGCTATATTTTTTCGTTTCTACGGTCAACCTGTTCCATGGAAGGCATTAGCTAACTTCGTTCTGGCTCTCATTTGACGTTGAAAAATTTGTCAATGATAAGAAAAATTAGTACTCACGATTTGCCGATGGATAAGGGAACATTTCTGGAGTGGGCAACCATCTAGGGAAAGCATTTTCACAGTAATACAGTGTGGGTGGTGGATTGGCCTCTGGAACACTTATCATACTATTGGGCGTTGAATCGAAGGCTAAAAGTTCATTGGCGCTCTTCGAACAGTGAAGAGGCTGTGGAAACATAATATGGTGTGAATGGGCAGCACTTTGAGGCTGAAAAGATGATGGAGGATGAGTATGATGGATTTCTGATGATGAACAGCTATCTTGACCGAATTCATTTGATATTTTTCCGGAAACTTGCTGATCATCACATTCACTAGCATTTTCATCACCATTTTCAGCAGTTTTTGAAGTCCGATTCTTGACATTAGGCAGCTCGAGGATATCTTTCACACTGAAGCCTATGGAAATTTTCGATGGATTAGCTGAACTTGGTGGAGAACTTGGAACATCCATAACACTGTGGACACTCAAATCTTCTTCTCCATCACCTTTCAAATTATCTTGACCAGTGATCATTGTCGGTGAAGACATGATGATCAAATCGAATTTGAAACCACAGAAGATCTAAAAATTCAATTCTGAATCTAAGAATTTGTTATCTTCTCCTATTCTACCTGATAATTCGACAACTAACACATGATGATATAATTGGATTCACACACCTGATAACGAATTGAAATTGAACAAAAAAAATATCAAGTAATAACGTTGATGATGATCTACATGCACACACTTAACTCAGATTCCAAGGTGAAAGAGAGAGAGAGAGAGAAACGATCGTGTTTATGCTCTCAATTTTAAGACCCTAATAACAGTCTAATATTATTAGCCACTCTGTAATTTATCCCCGAAAAAAAGAGTGATGAATCCCGCCTCCCGATTGGCTTGAAAGCCACCCACAAAGCGGCAAGTATTCCTTATATTCTGTATTCCCAAATAAGAATCACACATGAACATGAGCAACACACACTTCTTGTTTCACACACATACACACAGTTCTACTAGAGATGCTCCGCCTTGGAGGCATTCTTCACTTGGACTGGATTGGCTGTGCAACTGAGCAAGTATACATGTACATGTATATATATATTCCAAGAGCACACACTAAAGCCTAAACATTGAAGCACTGTTGATGAGTGCAGTTTGTAGCATGTTAAAAACTGTTTATCGGAGAAAATAAATTGAGACTAAAGTAAGTGAGAAATACTTACCCGCACTCTCTGCCTTCCTTCCTCCAGATTCTCTATCACACATCATGAAAATATGACTATCTGTGTATATGTGTGTGTCTTGAACTTTTTTTTCTCAACGCTTTCGCTCGACTGACCACAGAATCGGTTTACACCCATAATATTATCTAGTGACCTTATCTGACGATAAAAATGAATTGACAAATTTTCGATACATTTTTGTCACTCACTGAAAATGGCCGATTTTTTCTCGAATACATTTTTTGAAAGCTTTCCCAGCATCATCGGGTGTGGGATGAGCATTGAATAACATTTTTTCTTCTCCTCTCATCTCATCAATTTGTTTGATGCTCATGAAATCAAGTGATAACCAATCATAAATCGAAATGAATAGCTGGATAGGAAGAGAGTTCTCTCTCTCTCTCTCTCTCTCTCTCTCTCTCTCTCTCTCTCTCTCTCTCTCTCTCTCTCTCTCTCTCTCTCTTTGATTTTCCACATCAATTTTCAATCATCATTCCAAATATGTGAAAAAGAGAGTGCATTCATTTGCTTGTTGGCGATGCTTTTAGTACACTTGTGAGGAATCAATGGAATCATTAATCAAATTTTTTTCTGAATTTTTTTGCTAAATCTCAGGATTAGTGAGAGGAGGGAGAGGATCACAGAATGTGGGAAAACTCATTCTGAAATCTGTGATGAGAAAGAAGATCGTCCCGATACAAATCTTGAATGAAAAGTTTTCTCAATTCACAAAAACATGTACTTGTAACATCTTATACAGTGTGTAGTTTCTTTGAGGCTTACGAGCTTTGTCTGCTATCCCGTCAAAATGATGAAATGAATATCTTGGATGTCTCAAATTTAGATCGAAATTAGGGTCACATTATGAATATTGAACCTTATGAGTGATCTTATCGGTAAGAGAGTGTCCCATAAGAGAATTTGAAGCACTTAAATACCAATGAAGTGGCTTTGGTCAAGTTTCAAGTAGACCTCTCTCCGAGTAGATTGTTGATAAAAGTCCGACACTGACAGAATGGTTGATGGTCAAAAATTTTTGAGTAAAAGAAGAAGACAAATATTCAGTGAAAGCGCGTCACCGATATTACGGTTCAGTGGCGAAAAATTTTTGCATAATAATCAGCAATTCATAATTTCTTAACTCGTGAAAAGTAAGTGAGAGAAAAATGAAGAAGCAAACCTGTGATTGACTTCTTCCTTCTCGGAAAAGAGAGAGAGAGAGAGAGAAGATGGTGCGAAAGATACTTTCACATCATCGGATGCTGAACGGCGAAAGAAAGAGAGAGAGAGAGAGAGAGGAGATCATTCGTCTATCGTTCAAATGACGATGATAAGTGACTGGATTTTGCCAAGAAATTCAATCTTCATCAGCTTCAATATTAATGGACAATATTTAGACTGGATGAGAGAAGAAGATGGAGAAGAAGAAGAAGAAGACGAAAAATGATGGAGAGAGTGCGATAGCTCATAGTGGAGATGAGGAAGATGATAATAAAATAGTGGTCCAGAGTGTTTCAGCATCATCCTTAATGGGCGTAATCGGTCTCATATCATTCATCTTCATGTCAACGATATTTTGTTGAGAAGAAAAAAGTGGCTACTTTTTGGTATTTTTGGTATGTATCAACATAGTTGAAAGAATGTCCATGAAGGTGGGCTGAAAGTGAGAAAGAGAGATTATTTGAAAAAAATGATGATGTGCTCATCGCCATGCCTTGATGATACTGTAATCATGTGTGTATGAGAAAGATCAAACGTTTGACCTTTTCCACTTCCATTAGTGTCGATCAAAATGTGTTGATTATTAAATTGCACAGACACACACACACACACACACACTCATACCAATTGGGAAAGGGAAATCGACTGTCTGATAAGAAATTTAAAACTCTGTAATTCTGATCTTACAACGCTTATCTTCCCCTCATCATCAACCGGAAGGACATGAAATGAACATAAATCAAGTTTCATAAATGCAAATATATCTTCAGTATTCTTAACCAATCTTTGTTTTTTTTTCATCAGTTAATCACAATTGATAGTCATTAGCTTTAGTTGATAATTGTCATTAATTTTGGTGAATGATTACCATCAGTTTTAATTGTTAGAAGTTTTCACTTTTTTTTATGTTTTGTATTTTTTTCTCTCTCTCTAGTCAAAAGCATGTTTTTTTATTGGGATAAGATTTTAGTTTGTTTATTTTTAAATTGTTGTTCAATTGATTTTGTTGTGGCCACATTTTCTGTGGACCAAGATGATGTTCCGATGTTATCATTTGAGTTATATGAACACTTGAATGTGAGCTCAGTATTTATCACAACACCATGGACAGCGATCCGAAATGAGAGCAGAAAGCGTAATGGTCGATCATTTTGTCGAGCTGAGTTTAAGGCGGACATTGATTTGTGTAACAAAAGTGCCCAATTGTCTGTATATGATGACACTTTTAATCCACCTAATTGTTATTGTGATGAAAGATGTCATCTTTTCGGTGATTGTTGTATTGACAAGGCAGCTGAGAAAGCGAAAGAAGAAGATGAACGCGATATATCAACAACATCAACCACACCAACATATCCCGGACTATATTCACAATGGTCTTGTGTCCATGTGCCAATCAATGGTCATCGTGTGTATGCCTATCACAAATGTGATCCAGCATGGCTTGAATCGGAAGGACAATCAAATCATGGTGAACACATAAATCATCTGTGTGAACATGAGGAAAATTTATTTCTTGCCCGATTACCGGCATTTAGTGTTAATAGTGGCATATTTTATCGTAACTTTTTTTGTGCTGTTTGTAATGGTGATGATGATAATCTAGATGTTATGAATGTGACCATATTTTGTGATCATCAGATCGATGAAAAATCGTTGAAAAAATATTTAATACAACCCAATTTTAATCCCACTGATGGTTCGTGGACATTCCAACACAATTCAACCGAAATATGGTGTAAGCCGAGAGTCCTTGAACTGGAGAGAGAGGATTTTCGTGATCAATTTAACACCCGATATTGTATGGATATGATCGATAGTTGTCCATCCAATTGGACTGATAGTCAGAATGATGATCATATTGCCCAAAAGTGTAGATCATACATGTTTATGGTCAAAAGTGGTAATAAAATTTTCAAGAATCTCTACTGTGCTCAGTGTAATGGACTGCGTCCTGATGAAACTAGTCGACTTAATTGTAAATTGGATTCAACAAGACCATCAACAGCATCCACTCAAATAGATGCAATGGCATCCATGAGAGCTCTATTTGAACTTTCACCTCTCTGCAATCTTCGTGATGGATATGCTTACGATTCACCGGCCGAAAAATGTGTTCCACTCAAATGTTTACCATCATATCATCTTAATCGAGAGCTTCTTCGATGTGATAGTCTACAATTCACATGGAATGGAACAATTCTCAAATCCGATTGTATGCGAATATTTATCAATGAATCTGACTACACCATCACTGAATCTAATCATGTACACCTTCGTGACACTGGCCAAATACTGGACAGTGATTCGTATCAACCCTACTCATATTTGGATAAGCGAAGAGGAGCATATTTGAAAGGAATTCTAATTTGCTATGACAAAAATCACCGATATGTTGTCCCATTTCTTTACAATCAAATCCAAGGCTTCCTGTCATTTGTTACACTTACCATCTCAATTGTTGGTCTCGCCGCTTACTTGCTCATCTTCCTAATCGTTCCAAGACTTCGAAATCTTCGAGCCATGATGGTGATGAGTTTATCAGCGGCACTCTTGGTGGCTTCAATAGCATTTGTTGGCGGAGTTCTTAGTCGTCCATATGTCAGTGCAAACATAATCCGAAACGAAAGAGGCTCATTACTGTGTGTTATCACTGCGGTGTCCATTCACTATTTCTACTTGGCTTCTTTCGCTTGGATGAACGTGATGGCATATGATGCATGGAAAAGTTTCAAGAGAAACCATGAAAGACTCTCCAATTCGCTGAGCGATTTTCTGAAATACTCACTTTACTCATGGCTATTGCCGGCGATCATCGTTCTGATCAGTTGTTCACTCGATTTGTCTAACGTTAACGACGAATATCAGCCATTATATGGTCATCGAGTTTGTTGGATAAGTCAAAAGAAAGCTTTGCTTGCCTTCTTTGTCCTGCCAGTGAGCATTATTATTCTCATCAATATTTGTTTCTTTAGCTTCACTGCATACGCCTTGGTGCGAACTAATCGAGAGACCAGATTTGTTCTACGGTCAAAGCATGTCAAAGAAAACTCTCAACACTTCATTTTGTATGTCAGATTGGCCACCATCATGGGCTTGACATGGATTTTTGGTATATTAGCGGCTCTTACTTCCTTTTCGATTTTATGGTATCCATTCATAATATTTAATGGTCTACAAGGAGCTTTTATATTTTTTTATTTCGCTTGTAAAGAAAACGTTTTTCGTCATCTCAAGGCACAAATTTATCACCTACTAGGTGTTCGGCCTACAATATCTACTTCGAAACTCCACACATGCAGCAGTTCATTGATGCCTACAATCTCTTCATCCATTGCGACTTCCAATTCTCAATAATCATGAAAATTCTGTCATTAAATGTTTCTTTTACTCTTCTCGTGTGATGCTATTGACTAAATACATTTTGTGTCTGGGTCTTCAGCCTCAATAGTCGAAACTAGTCAAAACTTTTTCATTCATCTCTTTTACTCTCTCCTCTCGGATTTTATCAAGTGGAGAGTAGCTACTTGTGAGAACAAGTGTAAACCAGTGATTGGACCAAGATCGTCTCAGAAAATTTATTGTGATCAAGCTTCGCAAGTTTAGACAAATCGCGGCCCCAGGAATCTATAAGGAATAATTTGAATCAAGATGGATGCGTTGGACTGTAAGTTACATGAAATATCCAGATGAACAGTCAATCAAGATTTGAGGGAGAAAATTTCTCATTAATGATGAGTAGTTAGAGAATTCTATGAAAACTTTCTGTGCGTACTCATAAGCCATTGGCACAATCAGCCAGAGTTCGTGTGTTTATGCAGTGAAGTGGATTCAACTTTGCACTAGAAGTTTGTCCTCTGTTGCGCTGCCCCATCAGCTCAATATTTTCCATGTAAATTTTGAGTTGGTAACAGTCATCAGGGGTTTTCAGTAAACAATGTCTACGTGAAAAGTTCCAACATGCAGTTCATTAATGTCTACAATTTCTTTATCAATTCGTTGAACTTCTTTCCCTCTCTCTTCAAAACTGACTGATTTAATTAGTTTTACAGTTGTTTTGCCGATAGATTATACTATACCATGAAATGATAGAAAATATGACAAATTTGGTAATTTGTTTAGATAGAATTAGACTGAGAAACAAACTCTTTTATATTCCTCGAATGTTGATGGGACAATGCATTTTCGATATAAATCTTGATCTTGGATAAATCTTGAGCTAACAAGTTAATAATGGTAGTCCTTTTCAATCAGTTTTTCTCTCTTTCACCGGGAAACTCTTATCAGATGGATGGTAGCTCCTACTGTCTCGTTGAACATGAACTCCCGCGTGAATTTAAGGAGTATCTTGGAAAATTTACTGGATATTTTTTCCAAAACTAATAAGTTATTAGCGTAAATTAATTAATTTTTTCCAATTTTTTCCTCACTCTGAGACCCTTATTAGATGAAGTGTAGCTCCAAACTCCTCATTGAACATTAACTCCACCGATATTTGGAAGGGAAATATGCTGGGAAATTTTCTGGAAACTATCCCCAAAATCTTGCTGGGAAAATCAGAGTCGGGGGTAGTGAAGAGAAATCCAATAACATTACCATCATCAGTTGGGAAACTCAAACTACGCTTGAATTCTTCCAGACGAGAGTCAATATCTTGCTCATTGGGCACGAATTCATTGTGTCTAAGATAATTGAAAACAGCTGACTTGACTTCTTTACCTGCAAAGGCAATGCATAGGCCGCCTCGTGGCTTCCGTCTCATATGGCCTTCTATGAGCGACACTTCATGAGAATTTTTATTTATCGCTCCTCCAGATACTTTAGCACCAGAATCCAGCGCAAGCTGGAGCAGGTCAGAGTAGCCATGATATTCTTCAAACTTGAAGAAGTGAGTATGAGAATTTACAGTCCCACGAGCTAGAAAAACGAATGCTTGAATGGGAAATTCTGGATCTTTTAGATTTGGCTTGACACGTCTTCTTGATGACCATTCTATGACGATGATTTTATGTTTGGAGGCAAATCGATTGATGTGCATCACTTTCAAGAAAGCTTCAAATAGCTTGAGATTTTTCGAAAGGGCTTCACGCCGAAGATGTTCAGTGAAAGCATGAGGATTCCTTGTGAGAAACATGTCCTTAATCATTATTGCTGGGTGATCAATTGGTGTTTGTATTGTATAGTCAAAAAAACTCGCATTGGAAGCTATGAGAGTCAAACTTGGACAACATCTCATCCCATCGAAGAAATTTTTTATTTCCTTGATATCTTCCCACAACAGCGGGTGAACTGTTGTTGAATGTTTGAACTTCAGCCCCAAAATCCTAATTAAAGCTTCTAGAGCCATATCATGTTTTTCAGCGAAACTTGGGGAAAAAGAGGAAAAGTAAATTTCAGAAAAATTAGTCATGAAACAGAAAACTCACTAGTCCAGGTTAATTTTCTTTGAAAGACGGCATGATTCAATCGAATGTCGGTTGATTTTTCGATCAGCTTCTTCAAACCAAACCTTACTCACAAGTCGACACCTGTAAATGTCGATCATCGGTAAATGATCCAAAATTTTTTCAACTATGAATGGGTTACATGTCACAGCTTCCATGATGTACACTTAAATTCAATTTATCATCATTAACAAAATTCCAATTGAATATTGTAAACACCTGATTAAAGATTGGTGACCATTGGCATTATTTTAATCCCTGAGATGTTGATAGTGGCGACGATGAAATTTTCGGCTATCTTCCATAGGCTGCATCACTCACAAGTGAAGTCAAGTCATTTTAAAGCGTCCTCTAGACAGCAATAGGAACCATGGCCTGGTATCTATGCTATCCGTTTCGCTGTGGTACTGCGAACGATGTATCAGTGAAACATCGCTGGGAATTACAAGCAATCAAGTTTGAATGATTAACTAGAAATTCCATAAAATGCTATTCGATAAATAGGTTAAGGTCCCTGTTGCCCACGATTTTACACTTCAACAGGAGTGTGAACCATTCAATTGACTGCTATGATAATTCAACTGCATTACACTTCACTGTGGATTTAGAACATTTCGCGTACCCACTCGAACTTTAGGGCTGTCCTAATTTTTACCAGAAGAAGTTTGAGCTTGTACAGTCCGGTGGGAAGACAGCTAATACCTTCCCTGACTTTCCATGAAGTGGAAACAACAATCATCTTATGTGTTGTTGGAGAAAGAGATTCATACAGATTGTGTTCACCAGAAAACATTGATCAATTTGATGAAGATCAAATGATTCAGAGAGAATTTAGCAAAAGGTAAACATGAATGCAAAATCATGGTCATTCATCGATTCAAATAACTTTCAACATACCTCTAGTCTCTGAAAAAGGAAAAAGTGGGAATGAAAACTCATAGCATGAAATGAAGTAACAATTTAGAGATATAATAGACAAACTGAAACCAAAACCAAATAGACAAAACTAAATCCGAGTAAATGTATGCGGATCTTGCAGAGCGAGATAACCAAAGAATTTGCCTGGATTTTCATAGTAAATGTTCTCATTAAAATCTTGGTATGGACATTTGAAGAAACATTCTCCAGGTTTCAGAGAATTCTCTTCTAAACAAAATATTCTCTCACACTTTCTCTCTTTCTTTCGAGATATCAGATGAGACAAATTAACGATAACAATGTTCTAGATGTAGCGAGAGTCAAAGGCACTCCTCAATTTTAAACTCTTCCTTGATAATGGTTATGTTTTGTGGGTGTAGCTTCTTGGGATGGTATTTTCTGGTGTTCTTTGATTTCAACCAACAAAAGTCAAGCTTGGACAACGTCTCTTCTCATTGAAAGAATTTTCATCGTCTTCATAGAGTTATTCAAGAGTGGAAGATTCGGATAATCTTTCAAATCCAACAGAAAATTGGAGTCAAATGAGGATTGAAACTCTCCATTTGGAATTCAAGGACTCAATTGTAGCTGACATTTTAAATCATTTGAGCATCGTAAATGGTCTGCAAGAAATCCCCTTATTCTTTCTTTCTCTCAAATAATCACATATAAATCTCTATCCGGCGATAACATGATTGAGAACAGAATGCATGTAAATGGTTTGGTTTTGATTCAGATGACAAACAAAAGTTCACAATAAATTCTTCTATTTTTCTTGCGTGTGATAGCGTAATGTCTGGAATGAGCCTCGATATGCAGCCAAAGATGACGAGTTATTGATATAAATCGTTTTTTAAAACTCTTCCTGACTCTGAGACCCTTATTAGATGGAGTGTTGCTCCCATCCGGTTATTGATCATGAACTCCACTGTAATTTTGAAAAGAAATATCCTGGGAAATTTTCTGGAAACTATCCTCCAAATTCTGCTGGGAAAATCAAAGTCGGGGGTAGTGAAGAGAAATCCAAGAACATTACCATCATCAGTTGGGAAACTCAAACTACGCTTGAATTCTTCCAGACGAGAGTCAACATCTTGCTCATCGAATACGAATGGATGAGATATGAGATGATTGAAGACTGCTGACTTCACTCCTTTACCTGCAAAAGCAATGCATATCCCATTACATGGCTTCCACTGTTCTTGCCCCTTATCTAAAAAGAGTATTTGATCACGTAACCTATTTATTGCTCCTCCAGAAACTTCAGCACCAGAACGGAGAGCATCTGGAATGGACTCAAAAAAGTCAGAGTAAGCATGATATACTTCAAATAGCCAGCTAATGGGATCTATAGTCCCACAAGCTAGAAAAACAAACGCTTGAATAGGAAATTCTGGATCTTTTGAATTTAGCTTGACACGTTTTCCTGGGATCCATTCAGTGATTATGATTTTATGTTTGGAGGCAAACCGATTGATGTGTATTGCTCTCAAACAAATTTCAAGTAGGGCGAAATTTGTCGAATTGGATACACGCTGGAGATGTTCGGAGCAAGCGGAAGGATTTTGTGAGAAACGCACGTCCTTTATCATTACTGCTGGGTGATCAATTGGTGTTGGTATGATATTGCCAAAAATACTCGCATCGGAAGCTATAAAAGTGAAACTTGGACAACATCTCATCTCATCGAAGAAATTTCTCATTGCCTTGATAGCATTGTCCAACGTGGGGTGATAAGAATCCTGTCCCAAAAACCTCAATAGACCTTTTAGATATCCAGGCCTTCCAGCGAATCTTTGGAAAAAAACGTAGAAGTCAATTTCAGAGAAATTAGTTATGAAACAGCGAGCTCACCTTTCTAGGTTGTATTTCTTAGAAAGAGAGCATTTTTCGATTGAATTTCGGTTGATTTTTCGATCAGCTTCTTGATACCAAACTTCACTCACAAGTCGACACCTGTAGATGTCGATCATCGGTAAATGATCCAAAATTTTTCCAACCAAAAATGGGCTACATGTCACAGCTTCCATGATGTAAACTTAAATTCAATTGATCATACTAAACATAATTCTAATCTAAGTTGTAAACACACCCACAAAGAACCAAATTAATGATTATTGACCATCGGTGTTATTTCACAGAGAAATGTTGATGGTGGCGACGGTGAAATATTCCGTTATCTTTCGGAGTCTAGCTTCATTACTCATGTCATTTCAAAGTGTCTCCTAGCTAGCAATAGAAATTCTACCGTGAACTTCAGAGATTATATATCTCTAGATTCTAAAACAGAGATTTCGTATCTAGAAAGATCTGTGTTCACACACAGACTCACCATCACGTCTATGCGACAAATTGGGTTTTTACAATGAAATCTTCAGCCTGGTAAACTTGTTATTCATTTGACTATGGTACTGCGAATGATGCATCAGTGAAATGTCGATATGAATTACAAGCAATTTAGTTTGAATGATTAATTAAAAATTCCATAAAATGCTTTTCGATAAATAGGTTAAAGGCTCGGTTGCCGACGTCTTTACACTTTTCCAGAAGTCTGAACCAGTCGTTCAACTGCTATGGTAATTCGACTGCATAATACTTCTCTGTGGATTAGTTCCTTTTTGTGTACCCAATCGAACTTGGGGCTGTTCTAATTCTTATCAGAGGAAATTTGAACTTGTACAGTCACGAAGAAAAACAGCTAATCCCCTCCTTGAATGAATTTCCAGGGATTTAACTTCAACCAAATGATATCAGACATTTTAGATCATTTGAGGTGAATATCTAAACTTTTCAGTGATAATTTTATTATTCGACTTGATTTTTTCCTTCATTATCACATCGCCTCCTCCTTGTGATCGTTCTAATTGTCAGTATTTCGGATATTTTTGAGATGAGATTCAGAGTTCAATGAAAAGTTGGTGAAACTGACCAAAGGCACAAATTTATCACCTACTAGGGGTACGGACTGTAGTCTCTTCTTCCATTGCGACTTCCAATTCTCAATGATCATGAAAATTTTGTCATTAAATGTTTCTTTTACTCCTCTCTTGTGGTGTTATTGACTAAATACATTTCGTGATATGGATTTCCGGCTTCCATAGTCGAAACTAGTCAAAACTTTTTCATTTATTTCTTTTACTCTCTCCTCTCGGCTTTTATCAAGTGGAGAGTAGCTACTTGTGAATACAAGTGTAAACTGGTAAATGAACGAAGATCGTTTCGGAAAATATATTGTGATCAGGTTTCGCAAGTTTAGAGAAATCGCGGCTCTAGGAATCTATGGGGATGAATTTGAATCAAGAACTACTCCGGTGTATTGGACTATAATTCACTTGAAATAAATCGTAAATAAATAGTAAATCAAGATTTGAGGAAGAAAATTTCTCATTAATGATGAGTAGTTGAGGAATTCTGTGAAAACTTTCTGTGCGTACTCACAAGCCATTAGCACAATCAGCCAAAGTCCGTGTGTATATGCGGTGAAGTGAATTCAACTTTGCACTAGAAGTTTGTCCTCTGTTACGCTGCCGTATTAGCTCAATATTTTCCAAGTAAATTTTGCTTTGGAAGAAGGGCCGCTGTTTCTTCGAATTCTCTCAGGAACTGAGATACTACATCAACCAACCAGGTTGATGTGAATCTCAAATTTCGAGAAGCCATGAGGATCATCATCCACTGATGGTCTCTCGAAATCCCTTTTAGATAATTATAACCGACATAACATTGACGATCGCTTCAACTGAAATATAAATATTTTAGGTAATTTACGGTCAAGTATCTTGATGACCAGGCAATGGAAATCTAGGCCTTTGCTTTGAATGGAAGGTAAAGATAAATCCGAATCGAAAAGCTTGATGGGTTCTAATTTAGATTTTTCATGATTAGGAACTATTATTCCCTTTCGAATCCCAAACAATTTACATTCTAATATCTGCTGATCATCATAAATAATCCACAGAGAACTTCTACACTCTTGCGATTCAATTGAGAAGAATCATTTTTCTCTAAAGCAAAATAACGAGTTTTTCCCAGTCATCAGGTATTTTCAGTGAACAATTTCAACAACTTGCCCATAGATTAAGCAATGAAATGATAGAAAATATGACAAATTTCATAATTGGTTTAGATAAAATTAGACTGAGAAACAAACTCTTTCATATTTTTCGAATGTTGATGGGACAATGCATTTTTGATATAAATCTTGATCAGTAGAGCTAACAAGTTCATAATGGTAGTTATTTTGGATAAGTCTTTCTCTCTCTAACGGAGAGACTCTCTTCAGATGAAGAATAGCTCCCTGTGTCTCGTTGAACATGAACTCCAGCGCTAAATTAAGAAGCCGTATCGTGGAAAATTTACTGGGAATCATCCCTATGCCTAACAAGTTATTACAATGTAACGTGAATTTATTTATTCCAAACTTTTCCTCACTCTGAGACCCTTATTAGATGAAGTGTAGCTCCCATCCCCTTATTGAATATGAACTCCACTGATATTTGGAAGCGGATCATCCTGGGAAATATTCTGGCAACTATCCTCGCAATCTTTTCAAGAAAATCAGAGCCACAGCATCGGGTGGTGAAGAGAAATCCAACAACATTACCATCATCAGTTGGAAAGTTCAAATTACGCTTGAATTCTTCCAGACGAGAGTCAAAATATTGCTCATCAGGTACGAATGGATAAGACATAATATAATTGAAGACTGCTGACTTCACTTCTTTCCCTGCAAAAGCAATGCATAGCCCATTACATGGTTCCCACTGTTCTTGGCCCTTATCTAGAAACAGAATTCGTTTACGAAACTTATTCATTGCCCCTCCAGAAACTTCAGCACCAGAATCCTGCGCAAGCTGGAGTATGTCATGGCAAGCATGATATCCTTGAGATCTGTATGAGTTAGGACTGAAATTTTCATTCATAGTCCCACACGCTAGAAAAACAAACGCTTGAATAGGGAATTCTGAATCTTCTAGATTTGGATCGACACATCTTCCTGGAATCCATTTCGTGATGATGATTTTATGTTTGGAGGCAAACCGATTGATATGGATTGCTCTCAAGCAAACTTCAAATAGATCGTGGTTTGCCGTAATGAATTCAAGCTGGATATCTTGGACAAAAGTAAAAGGTGTGAATGTGAGATACAAGTCCTTTATCATTATCGCTGGGTGATCAATTGGTGTTGGTATGATATTGTCAAAAATACTCGCATCGGAAGCTATAAAAGTGAAACTTGGACAACATCTCATCTCATCGAAGAAATTTCTCATTGCCTTGATAGCATTGTCCAACGTGGGGTGATAAGAATCCTGTCCCAAAAACCTCAATAGACCTTTTAGATATCCAGGCCTTCCAGCGAATCTTTGGAAAAAAGCGGAAAAGTCAATTTCAGAAAGATTAGTGATGAAACAGCTCACCTCTTTAGGTTGTATTTCTTGGAAAGAGAGCATTTTTCGATTGAATTTCGGTTGATTTTCCTATCAGCTTCTTGATACCAAACTTCACTCACAAGTCGACACCTGTAGATGTCGATCATCGGTAAATGATCCAGAATTTTCCCAACCAAAAATGGGCTACATGTCACAGCTTCCATGATGTAAACTTAATTTTCAATTGATCATCACAATTCCAATTAAAGTTGTTAACACACCGTCACAAGAGCAAATCAATTATTAAGTCATCGATGTTGTTTCAATCCCGAGGATGGTGGCGATGAATTATAACGTTATCTTGAGAGGCTCCACCACCCACTTTAAAGCGTCCCCTAGGCAGCAATAGAAATTGAACAACTCAAAATTTGAGAACCCTTTCTATCAAGGTATCCTAAAAGCTTTTGTGAAATTCCAGAGATTAGGATCCTCTAGAGTGATTCTAAAACAAAAATTTTGTATCTAGAAAACTCTGTGTTCATACACAGACTCATAATCACGTCCATGCGACAAATTGGTGATTTTACAATAAAAATTCTTGCCTGCATTTGAACCAACCAAAGTCAAACTTGAACAACATCTCTTCTCATTGAAAGAATT
This sequence comes from Brevipalpus yothersi, assembly GCA_003956705.1. Lineage (NCBI taxonomy): Eukaryota > Metazoa > Arthropoda > Arachnida > Trombidiformes > Tenuipalpidae > Brevipalpus > Brevipalpus yothersi. The sequence goes on along the minus strand of QZCP01000557.1, from coordinate 165,657 downwards.
TTTGACGTTTTCATAGAGTTATTTGAAAGTGGAAAATTCGGATAATCTTTCAAATCCAGCCAAATCCAATATTCTGGAAAATTTTCTCGGAATCTTGTTCAGAAAATCAGAGCCACAGCACCGGGTGGTAAAGAGAAATCCAAGAACATTACCATCATCAGTTGGGAAGCTCAGATTACGCTTGAATTCTTCCAGGCAAGAGTCAATATCTTGCTCATCGGGTGCGAATGGCTCAGATCTAAGATAATTGAAGACTGCTGACTTCCCTCCTCCTTTTCAAGAGTGAGAAATTCAGATAATCTCGCAAATCCAGTAGAAAATTGGAGCCGAATGAGAAGTGAAAATCTTCATTTGAAATTCACAGATTCAACTTGAACCCAGTGATAGCTGACATTTTGAGGTTAATATTTAAACTCCTCAGTAAAAGTTTATCGCCCAGGATTCATTTTTCTTCAATTTTTTGCGAATAGTTCTATGAAAAATATCAGTATGCTGAAGGAATAAGCTATGAGTAGTATCCAGAAACAGTCAGCTAGAAACTGAAGATGAATTCTGGAATGATAGTCATATTCTGGTTGATGCTCTGTGCAACTTAGCTTGAGTTTTTTATTGGTTATGATTTCCATCAACCTTTGAAGATATTTTGGCTTGACTTTTTCGAAACCGAATTCCAATTTCGAATACCCCCAAATCTTCAAGATCTTTTCTTTTTGTTTGGTGAGATTACGATGATAAAACTGATTGGTCAATAGACTCATGAGAGGCTTTCGAGATCTGTGAAGATGAGGTCCACTATTGGGAACCAAACACTTTTTAATTTTCGAGCCTGAATGTACAGCACTAGTTGTTATTTCTGCTACTCTATATTGAAGTGATTTTGGTAGCTGATTTGAATCATAGAATAAACTGTAATCCTTCTGCTCTTTGTTGATTGCATGGAGAACTCTACGTAAATCGGTGGAATGTTGAGCAGATTTCTGAATAGCCTCAGGACAGATATCAGGATCACGAGATGAAATGAGAGACATGTTTCTCTCGATCAAGTCAGAGAGCGTTTCAACGTTTCTTCCTCTCTCTATTGCTATGAATCCACTTTGTACGAAACCCAAAAAAATAGTCTTGATGAGGAATATCCACACCAAAATACTGACTATGAAGAATTTGAAACCTAGCTGAGATGGTAATGGTCTCATGTCGCCAAAGAGGAAGAGTTTGAGAAAGCTCCACACGGCTTGCCAAAGAGACCTTCCCATCAGAAGACACAACGACAAAATCATCAGTATCATGCATATTCCGATGAGAGTTCCGGCAATAGGATTGATGGCTTTGAATGAGCTTTGGAACTTCTGCATTTCCTTAACAGTTTCACTCATCTTTTCACTCATCAAGATACATTCTGAAATTCGAAAGACAGGTCCTGTGGTGATGTTGGATTGAATTTCAAGATTTGAACACTCGAAACAGAAATCCAATTGGCTTCCAAGAGCGTCTACAACAGAGGAGTTCAAGCTTTCGATGGCAAGAAAAGTTGAGTCAGGAGGGAAAAAACCCACACTTGCCAAGTATGTGTTCTTTTTTTCCAACAAATGACCAGATTTTGACACAACATTTTTTCCTCCCGATCTCAAACCAACAATCAGAGACATTGTGTCTGTTTCAGTACCGGATGAGCTCAAATCAATTCCTCTAAGGAGCACAGAATTTAAACTTCTTATTCGATAGCAGTATTCGAAAACAATTCAGGCAGCTTTCTACTTATCAACTGTTAAAGAGTAGCTTGGAGTTATTCACTTTTATAACTTCATCACTAGTAAGTGGAGAATAAGAGGCAAGAGATAGGAAAGATACATATTTCTCCTAGATTTAATTTAATTTATTACTCGCCAAAAGTCTTTCCCAAAGAAGTTGAAAAAATGTATTTTTCCACCTGTTTGTTGGAAAGAGCAATTGTACTTGATCCAACAGTGGATAATTAGACTCAATTGGTAAAGCTGTAATGAAAATTGCATAATATGAATCAATTTCATGGAATCAATACATCATTACATCTTTTTATTCAGCCATTATAAAAATGTTATCTCATTCGAATACTTTCCACTATTGTTACGAAGAGAATATGACATTTCAAGAGAATACTGAGTACAAACCAAAACAGTCTTCCAATTCTTCTAGTTGTGAGGCCATGACGACTTGCCAAACATCGCACATGAAAGGTTAAATGTACTCCAGCACTCCAGTGGCTTCAAATTCAGAATCGTTTCATCGATCTGTTCCTAGATTCAAGATGGAACTTCTTGCTGCCTATACTTCAGAAGAAGAAAAAGACTGAAAAGCATTGAAATCCGGTACAAAAATCCTGTTATCATTCATTCAATTTTCGATCCAAGAAAGTCGTAAAAATGTTCATCATAAAAGCGTAATTAATTCATCGCCACAAAGTACGTGTTGAGTTTGCATTTAAGCAAGGGGACCTTTCTTATGTTTATCTCTAAGCATTTGGGTTCTTCTTACAAGTTTGTCCGACTATTGGTGGAAAAATTCAAATCATGATCGCTACAGAATTCAAAATTTCTCAGATAGATCTTGATTTGAGATCAGCTAGTTCAAGCTCACAATAAAGATATTAGATAGTTATCAAAAAGATAATAATTGTCCTGAAAGTTGTCCTATTTCAAATTATTTTTAAACTATTCCAAACCGTCAGGATCGTGAGAGAGAGCTGAAAGATAATTGATATCGAAGTGGATAAAACGCAAACGTTTGCCTTTTTTTGCAATTTATTAAAATCTCTTCATCTTGTGAGGCTTGAAGTAGACATGAGAAGAAAAATTCTCAAGCATTCTTGAGGAAAAAAGTAGAACCAGAATAAACAATTTATGAAAATAGAGATCAGCGCTGGGAAAAATTGTTGAAAGGCAGATACATAGTTGGCTCTGACAGGAGAAAAGAAATGGTATGGTATGGGATTGGTTTGTTCAAATTAAATTCTGATTAGCTAACTGATATTTGATCGTGGCTCTTTTACAGATATATGTAGATTAGACTTAATCATTGATCAGCTTTATCCATTTTTCAATCAAAAGGATAGTTAAAGAGACCAGGTAGAGATAAAGACCGCCCCATAAGCAGTCAACGAGGAATTCGATATCAATACTAGTGAATGGAACTGATTCAATGTGATCCTCCATACAGCCTGGAGGTAACTTTTTTCCAGCATCAATCTCAGCACCTTGGGTATCAATTTTGAGAGGAACCTCCTTCATCATGCCAAATTCCAGTTTAGCATATCCCCAGTTGTTCAAAATTTTTCGTTTGTCTTCACTCAGATTGCGGAGATAGAGTTGACTGGTGTACTCAACTGTTGAAGGAATCTTAGATTGATGTGGAACTTCTGGGATTTTACCTTCTGTATCGAAGCACCTACTCGTTTTGTAGAAGAAGAAATCGATTTGTGTTCCTATCTCGACTATTTTGTAACGAAGGTCATTGGAAACTTTGTAAGTATCATTACCTGTGGAAAATAAGGTATAATTGACTTCTTTAAGGCCTGCTTGTAATCGATTTGCTTTTCGAGATTGGTTGGCAAGCCTTTTGAAAGACTCATAGCAGATGTGACTGTAAGATGGACATTCGATGAAAGACATATTTTTTGCAATCACGTCATCCAATGAGTTTACATCTTTTCCTCTCACAGTTGGGATGAGTCCAGTAGTAACCGAGTTGAAATAGATGGCCTTTACGAAAAACACGTAAATCATGGTAGTTGCTAGAAGGAATTTGAGGCTTGTTCGGGGTGTCTGAATTCCTATGTCACCAGTGAAGAAGAATTGGATGAAATTGAGGAATATTCTCAGGAAAGATATTTCTGAGAACACGTGTAACAGCAGGATGAGTAACATTGATATTGCTGTCACGAGAACCCAAACCATTGGCTCAATTGTATAGAGTGAGCTTGGAAACGTTTGCACCTCATGGACAATTTTGGTGATCTTTTGAGAGGCAAAATAGCAATCAAGCATTTGATAAACAGGTCCCGTGGTCATATTTTTTGGTAGCTCGGTGGGATTGATTGTATCTATTTCGAAATCGTATTCATATCCATATCGATGAACGGAACCAATATCGGGGGTATTTGCAGAAATGAATGTACAATTCGGTGGATAATAGCTCGCTTTATTGAGTAGATAGAATCCAGATGTTGGATTTTTGCTGGACTCAATTATATCCTCTTGCTCCATACCAACACCACACCTGAGTGCCATTATATCAAACCGTGATGAATTGTCTCAGGAATTGTATTGCTGGTATTAGATCAGGAGAGTTATTTAGTTTCACTAAAATGCTACTTTCTGTGCATCAAATGACTGCAAATAACAAAAATCCACTGGAAAATATTGATATGATAGAAGTATTGTGTTCAGTTGATTGCACAAAGGTCGTGACATGGTGATGTTTATGCTTCGTAGTTGAAAACTTGCAATAAATCCTATCTTAAAATTGGCTAATACTCGCTAAAGTTCACTATCTATACCTCTAGCATTTCTTTTGTATTTTGGATATTTCGCAATTTATTTTTCAAATCTTATCGTACCATTCAGCTGACCGTATATCAACATTAACCGATCAATCTGTTTTGATTGGAGCGTAGGGGTACTCATCTCATTTGCCAGAATCCATTTCCATTGGTGTTATAAATCACAATGGTTCTCCAGTGTTCCTGATACTTGAATTTTGTAGCCTTTCCCTCTTATATAAGTGATTCTTTCATTAGCTTGATCAAATGAATCTAGTCGTACCATTCTGCTTTTTCAAATTTCAACTTCCGAATGATCGAACAAATCTCTCCAATCGATTTTGTGGAACTTTATTCTTTAGCAAACTTTTTACTTAAATAAGGGAGAAATTTTATATGAATTCGGGTTTTTTGAAACAATTCATCCAAAGAGAGGCTTGTATCGTGATTTCAATCTAAGAAGCAGCATAATTTGAGTTCTTGGTAGGTTCGCTATGGAGATGGAAGCATCACTAAGCATATTTTGGAAAAAGACTAATCTAAAGCGAAGTATCTGAATTCATGAGCAATCCAGATTCCCTATTCTCTTCATAATGAGAAGATATTACAACAAAGTTAGTTATGACAAGAGAGAAGAACGGAAAAGTAAGGCATGGGAACGGCCTGTTTGTTAGTGAATCTCTATTGCTGATTCACCAATTGTGGGTCAAATTTCAGGTTCAGTCATGAATCAATTTAATACATTTTTCAATGCAGAAAATACATAAAGAGATGAGGTTGAGATAAAAAACTAACCAGAAGCAGTCAACAAGGAACTCGATATTGATACTGGTAAATGGAACCGATTCTGGTTGGTCTTCCATACAGCCTGGAGGTAATTTTTTCCCTTCTTCGAGTTCAGCTCCACGTGTATCAACTTGAAGAGCAATCTCTTTCATCATACCAAATTCAAGTTTAGCATATCCCCAGTTGTTGAGAATCTTTTGTTTCTCTCTACTCAGATTTCGAAGATAGAGCTGACTGGTGTATTCTATTGTTGATGGACTCTTAGACTGATGAGGTACCTCTGGCACTTGGCCTACTTTATCGAAGCATTTGCTTGTTTTATGATAGAAGAAATCCATTTGAGTACCCAGCTCAACTATTTTGTAGCGAAGATCCTCTGAAACTTGTTCATCATCACCTGGGAAAAATAGGGTGCTATTTACCTCTCCAAGGCTTTCTTGAAGTTGATTGGCTTTGGAAGATTGTTTGGCAAGCCTTTTAAAAGACTCAACAAATGTGACTGATTGATGGATATTCAACGAGAGACATGTTCTTCTCAATGATGTCCTCCAATGTGTCCACATCCTTTCCTTTCACAATTGGAATAAGTCCAGTAGTTATTGTGTTGAGATAGATAGATTTAATTAAAAACACGTAAATCATGATAAATGCCACCAAGAATTTGATGCTCACTCTTGGTGTCTCGATTCCGAAGTCACCAGTTAAGAGAAGTTTGAGGAAACTGTGGAAAATTCTGGTCAGAGGTATTTTTGATATCAGGTGTAACAGTAGGATAAGTAGAATTGATTTAGCTGTTATGATCAGCCAAACTATCGGGTCAATCGCATCTAGTGAGCTTGGAAAAGCCTGCACTTCATGGACGATTTTGGTGATCTTTTGACTTGCAAAATAACAATCAAGCATTTGATAGATGGGTCCTGTTGTCATATTTTTTGGCAGCTCAGTAGGATTGATCGAGTCTATATCAAAATCGTATTCATGTCCATATCGATAAATTGATCCAGCTTCAGGAAAATTTGCTGAAACGAATGTACAATTGGGAGGATAGTAGCCGGCTTCGTTGTAAAGAAAAAATCCAGAATTCGGAAGTTGACTAGCTTCAATTATATCTTCTTCATCCATACCAATACCACACCTGAGAGACATGATATCCAATCGTGGTAAATTGTCTTGAATAAGAATTGCAAACATACACTCACAAGAGCTATCAAGTTTTATCTGAATATCACCTCTTCTCATCAAACAGGATCAATTCAAATGAAATTACTGATAGAGCTACTCCGTTCAGTGCCTAGGCCTAGGTGCTTAGGTCATGCTTTAGTGATATTCCATGTATGATAACTGGCTCATAGCTGCAACACAAGCTTATGACTGGTAATACTTGTGGTGATTTGTTGGCTATTTCTTTTGTGTTTCTGATATTTCACAACTCGCTGATTTATACCAAATTGTACGGCCATAGAGAATCATCTAGTACCATTCAGCTAGTAATACATGTATGTCAAGTTGGACCAATCAATTCTGCTTTCTGAGTGAAATTTGGGTTACCTATCTGATTCAACAAGAAAATTTCCATAAGAATAACAACTCATAATGGTGGTCTGGTGTACCTGGTCCCAAAATCTTGTACTGTGTTTCTTTTTCAGTTCTCTCGTTAGCTATATCTAATTAGTCTAGCTGTACCATTTCAACTTCGAATTGATTGAACCAAATCTTTCGAATTCATTAAGTGGAGCTCATTTCATGCTGATGTGAGAATGTGGAAGTTTTATGCCTATCAAGGCTGTTGCCATAGGATCATCTCATATTCTGATGGACCTACATCATATCTCGAATCTGAAGAATAGCATTTGAGTCTTCAAAAAACTTGACGCGTGGCAACAATTTCACAGTTCCATCTTCTGTCATAAGGCTTTATCGATTCTCTACTAATCCTCAGAGGTCCCACTTTTAGATCAACAATTGCTTTTCTTTCTAGATTTGAGTCTTCGTTCCTTATAGTTTTAACAAAATCGAAGCATAGCCAGCATATCTTCAAATTTTGGTCAGAAACGAAGACTAACTTAACCTAATTTCAATTTTTGACTTCAAAAACGATCGTGTTGGTTTTTCAAAAGGAGACTTAGAAGCACGAACTAATGTTTTTAGTTCACCAGGAATTTCTCAATAATGAGCCCACAAATCATGCAAAAATACCGATCAGGTTTATCAAGCTGACCAGGTTTCGATTCTCTGAAAATATCAGAGAATACAGATCTCAAAACATCCTGATTTATAGCTTTCCAAAGTATTGCCATTCTGTTTAGTTCATTTTCAATTGCAGTTCTGGTCATTTCATGTCATGTGACTAAAGATGGATCCTTATACAAGTCATGATGAACTGAAAAGTCTTGGTCAACACTTAGTGCACTCTTAAGTGGAAGAAGATTCCGAAGAACAGTGTCGAAACGAATATCGCTCGACATGCTATTAGGATAACGAAATCGAATGAAGAGATATGAGAATAGCAATCATGGGGAGAGTCTATATTGGTTCAGAATATCTCTCTTTCTCTCTCTCCTGTATGTATTTTCTGATCAGAATTGTTCTCTGGAGAGCAAGTAAGGTAAACTAGAAGAAGATTGAGTACAACTTTCGGTAAGTAACAGAACTCCATAGAGGAAGTTTGGAGACACCCAAAGACATCTTTTTTGCTTGTCTCTTTCATCAGCAGGGTCGAAAAAAATTGAGCTACTCTACCGAGATACTCTGAATTGGGCGAATATAAATAATATGGGTTAGAGAGTAAAAAATGTCAAACCTAATACCATACTAAAGTAGATCTGAAGTCTCTCGAATGTGTTGAGAAATCTTGCTCGCCAATCCTCAGGAAAACAAATAAAACTCATGCACTTTCTGTGTTGATTGAATCATTTTTTTCATTCCCAAAAAGCTAAAAAAGAAGTGCCATTGCCTGTGTGAGATTCATCGACATCTTGAGAAATGAAATACATCGATACCAGTGAAAATTCACCAGAGACTCAAGGGCTAGTGAGAAATACAAATGGAGAGTAGCTCACACTTTTCAAAACATGTATCAAAAATTCCTTGAAGGACAATGGATAAGCGCCAATCATCACGTGAACAAATTCTTTGACTGATAAAAACCCACGCTCCATCTCTATGACTAACTCGCTCTCTGACTCTATATCAATTCACGACGGACGTTTCCACTGACCCACATCTTTTCTAGTCACGTGTGATAAAATAAACATTCCATAGATTTTTGGGAAGATTTCTTGTTTTGTTTTTCTCATAGAGAAGAATATGAGCGATGTTGCCACCTTTTTTTCCAGTGACTTTTAGGTAAAGAAGCAAAGAAAGAGAGAGAGAGAGATGTTAAACGTTGTACAAGTGAGATGAATTAATGGAAAGTTCTTCAATACACCTCATATATTTACATCTGATATCTCATGAATTCATTAGAGTATATCAATTCCATAGAATGAGTAGGATGCTGAGGAGTTGCTCAAGAGTCTACCTTCGAAAAACTCTTCTAGATCCAAAAATCGATCTCCAACAGTGGCTTTAATAGGACTTACAGGAAACAAGAAATCCACTGAAATCATATGCACTTATGCGTCGACCTTAATTGTGAATTTATTAAGCCCTACATTACTTTGGCAAGATTCTTGGGGAGCATATAAGTCTAATCTTTTTTCATATTCTCGATAGCTCAGCTTCTTTGATGAGAAATATTCTCGCTCAAGAATTCGAAACTACTACTTAAGCTGTTGAAGTTCACGCATGCCAAGATAGTTATGGCTATATATTGCATCAATGAATAAAATCGATTGAAGGTTATGAAAGTCTGGTACATGTGTAAGAATATAGTTTGAAGGTCAGCTTGAGAGATATATTCTGGAATTTTTTCCTCTAAAAGATTCAGTTCAATATTGAAGGATTATGGAGAGAGAAAAAGAAGAAATTTCTTCTTCCAATCTTGTCTTTAATTTTATTCTGATCAGTCAGTGCTTAACAATTTGAATTTTCTTCTGATAAAATTTATAACATCAAGATTCTGGAACATGAAATAAGTAATCTTCAAGTGAACCCAGTAGATCTTGGTGGTAACAAAATACAGAAAAGAAGTACGATCGTAAATAATGTTCTTGAATCTGTTTTACCTATCTATCAAAACTAGTAAGGAGAAGAGAATTCAGAAACTCTGTAGATTTATTAATGATCCTTGACCTTCAGACAGCATATAGAAGAATATTTTTAGAAGCTCGATTCATAGTCTCTATGATCTGATCCTACCGACTTTTCATTCGGACATTGTAAAACCAATTCAGCGGATTTTTTTCCACATATATGTCGAATACGATTTCTAAAATGATGAAGAACATTGCTTTTGCAAGCAAAGGTGAAAAAAATAAATGTTCCTTGAAGACCATTAAGAATTATGAATGGATACCATAGAATTGAGAATGAAGTGAAAGTTGCAAGAACTCCAATGATCCATGTCAAGCCCATTAGAGTGACTAGCCTAACATACATGATGAATTGGGTTGATCTTTCTTTCGTCTTCTTACGTCTGACCACTGATTCAGTTTCACGTCTGGTTCGAATCAAGGTGTAGGCTGTGCGAATGAAGAAACACATATTGATGAGAATTATGATGCTTACAGGTATGACGAAAAAAATTTGTAAAGCTTTTCTTTGAGTTATCCAACAAACCCCATGGCCATAGAGTGGCTGGAATTCTTTGTAGACAATATTAAAATAGGGAGATGGATCTTCTTTTTCCAGTTCGAGGTGGTCTATTAGGCAACTGAACAGAACGATGATTGCTGGCAGTAGCCATGAGTAAAGTGAGTATCTCATGAAGTGGCCTGAAGAATTGGAAAGTCTTCCAGGATCTTTTGTGAAACTTTTCCACAGATCATAAGCCATCACATTCATCCAGGCAAATGAAGATAAGTAGAAGTAATGCATGAATATTGCTGTTACACGACACAGTATTGAGCCTTTCTCAGTTTTGAGACTGTTCACATCGATATTGGGACGACTGAAGGCTCCAATAACAAATGCAATTGAAGCCATCAAAAGGGTTGCAGATAAACTCATCACCATTCTTGCTCGAAGATTTTGAAGCTTTGGAACGACAAGATAGATAAGTAGATATGCTACAAGACCAACAATTGAGATGGTGAGTGTAATTAATGATAGAAAATTTTGAATCTGATTGTAAAGGAATGGGGCAACATATCGTCTAACTTTATCATAGCAGATCAGTATTCCTCTCACTACGATTCCTTTTTCTTCATCCATTTGAGCAAATGATTGATACGATTCACTATCAAGTATCTGATCTGTGCCATGTAAATGAACTTGATTTGAGCTATCAATATCATAATCAGATTCACGAACCAATATTTTCGTACATTCTGACTTGTTCATGTTTTCAAGACTGTCACAGCGGATTTTTTCTACATTCAAGCTGAAAGATAGTGGGCACTTCAATGGTTGACACTTTTTCGCCAATAAAATGTGACCTACATGAATATCACACCGAATTGTAGGCTCAAATAGCTCTCTAATTGATATGTTGGAGATGATTATCCACTTGCTCATATCTTCGAGAACACTTACAACCGAAGGACTTCTACCTTGTAGGCAAGCCATCATTCCTATTAATTTAATTGGAGCTCCATTACATTCAGCGAAGCAAGTATTCTTGTAAACTTTGCTCTTATACCTCAACATGAACATGTGAGAGCCACACTTTAGAGTGGCATTTTGACTAAGGCTATTTGTACTATTAGATGGACAAGTGTCAATAGTTTTGTGACAATATCGAGAATTCAGTTTTTCGAGAGCATTTTTTCCCTCCAACTCAAGTATTCGTGCCCTACACCGAATTTCAGTAGAATTTTGCATGAATTTCCATATGCCTTTAGATGAATTGAAATTTTCTTGAACCAAATATTCGCTTAGAGAGATTTTGGTGATTTGTGGATAACAAAATATCGTAAGGTTCATGTTTTCCAAATTTTTATCATCATTATTGCACATTGCACAGAAATAGTTACGATATAAGATTCCACTATTTTTACTGAATGCTGGAATACTTGAAAAGAATAAGTTTCGTTCATTTTCACACAGATATCTAATGTTTTGGCTATTATCACTATCAACCAATCGGCCAGACTCAATCCAATTTGAACTACACCTTTGATAAGCGTAAACATGATGACCACGAATTGGTATCTGAACACAGGCTGGAGGATTAGATAGGCTGCTGATGTTCAAACTTTGACTCTGGTTGACAGTTTTTTTAGCAACCTTGTCGACACAACAATCACCAAAACGATGGCATTTTTCATCACAAAAACAGCGAGGCATATCTAGATAATTATGCTTTTTGGGTGGCAATCCGTCACATCGCATTGTGAGTATCGTTTCCGGTGAACAAAAACCGCTCCTACGATTCCTTGATTTTGGATTTTGGTTATATTTTTTGGTCAATGAAACGTTCATAGGAGCTGATTCTCTATTCAATTCATGATTCATTATTGGAAAATTTTCTGATGCAAATACACCTAATAAAGCATTCTCGGAGAGCACTGATGACAAAACTATAATGACATAGAACATGATGCCACAAATGAGTGAAATTTGATCAATAATTATCATGAGCAAAGCGGATTTCACTACACCGTTCATCGGAAAAATGAAATGCTTACATATAATCGAGAGTCATGCTCCTAGTGAGCATGAGAGATAGATAGTGAGATAGAGAGACTGGGTGAAACTTTCAACATGCTGGAGAGTTTCGAAATTCTGATGGAGTGAGGAACATAGCTGAACTCAAAAAGCAAAAGATGAACAAAAAAAGAGACTTCATAGACATCTATCACATATTTTTGGTTGCCAAAAGAGTGGCAAAGAGATGTTGCGAAAATTTTCTTTCGTCTCTGAGCAACCAAGTTCCCTCTTCTTTATTGCAATCTTTCCCACATTCTCTGGTGAAATAGTTTATGATCATGATAAATTCTGTTGATCAAAAACAGTGGTCAGTCTAGCCAGAAGTTATGACACAAAAGATGATCTTCTTTCGCTGTTTCTAGCCTTTGTCAACCTGCTCAATAGAAGAAATTCTATGCTTGTCATTTTATTTTAATCATCACTACCTACATTCAATTCGAATGTCTGAGCAAATGAAAAAACAATCACTCCATATCTCGATATATTCACGCCAAAATAATCGAGGAAACATATATATTGGTTGAAGTTTTCTGATATGAAGGAGATCAGTGCTCTAGATATATATACTACATAGGTATGAGTTTTCTTGCTGTGAATGATAGCCTCACAGTTTTTGAGCACTAGTAACTCTAAAAAAATAGGAATAGTTGTCTGAGAATTCAATAAGAGGAAAATCGCTGAAAAAATCCACAATAGATGAGATAGCAATGGTATGTGATAATTTTAGCTGCTGGTATTCTTTTCATCGATTCTGAGGATTGTTACAAATTGAAAAAGATACGTGATTGAATAGAGGAATAGAGGAATCCATTTCTCACTTGAGAATTTCATACTGAAGTATTACAAATCTGTTTGCTCTTGCCGATTCTACAATTGTACGGTTGAATACTCAATGAATGCTATTGATCAATGAATTTCACAATCATAAATTTGTAGGTAAACCATTTAATTTTGAGAAGGTTACATTTAATGAAACTTCTTGAAAAGAGCAAATCTTATTCTGGAATAACTCACAAAAAGCTTCTCCAATACTTCCTTAGAATTGATTCTTCATGCTCACCTGCTGGGCTTCATTCAACTCTTACTCTTTGCTTTAGCAGCCTTCACCTATCTACGGTATATTTTGAAACATCACTATCTCTATTGTGGTTCGATTTTGCAATACAAAACCCAAAATTACCTGATAGGGATTATTCAGATGAATTTGATCTTCTGTTGTCGAATTGTTTCTTAAGAGAGAATTTTTACCAACTCACCATGCCGTAGAGATTGGATAGATGAGACTCTTGTGGGGATCAAACTCGAGTAATTATGTTCAAAATCTGTAGGGAAGATGATCGAATTCTTGGAAAATACCTATTCTGAAATAGAATTCATCGGATCATATTAAGCAGGATGATAGATAGGAACTTTTTAGTTAAGTTATTATCTTATAGTTTTATCTTACAGATGATACCTTACCAATAAGAGGAATGGAACAATCACTTAACTCTAAGTGGTGATTTAATTTGAATTTATTTGACAAACTTTGAGAAATTTTGGGAGCAAAGATTAGTTGTTTTTGTTTTTCAATCATTTGTTCTTCATATTTCACAACAGGGGTAAATGATCTTCGTCATGGATTCTTCATGGTCAGAAAATTGATTTTTAGTTGTTGCCAACCCACCGTAGTTACTGATGAGGTAGTAAGCCCTTAACAATGTCGAAATATGGCTCTCTTGTGAGTGCTCAACTTAGGCAGAGAAAAGCAGAGAAAAGTTTTGTTGAGTAAGACACCTCATGATGGCATAATCGTTGAATCTATCGAATACTCATATCCATTAAGTTAATTAATGCTTTTATCCTTCTTAACAAAAATATTTTTAATGAACTCAGATATTTAATGTGATTAACAAGAAAAATGATGCAACCAAGTAGCTGAACAGAATGAGCACGAAAAACTCTTCAGAAAATGAAAATGAATTTTAAGAGCGAAAAATTGATTTAGCTCGTAGCTGTACTTGAATTCGAGACAACTTGGCTTTAACCTTATTCCTTATTCCATGTAATAATTTTCATCATTTTTCAATATGACCATGCTTGATATTCTCGTGATAAAATTATAATTTTGAATAACTCCAGTCTCTCAATTTTTTTTGCTTATTTCTAATCAAATCACGATGATAAAACCGATGGTAAAACTGAACATCAATTGTACTGGTCAGACTTTTGTGATCCATGAAGGTGATAAAGAAGGAAATAAACACTTGAAAACTTTTGAAGCAAGGTATGCAGTATTCTCCACGATCTCAGCTACTCTAAATTGATCTTGAGGTGCAAGAATTTTTGTTTCATACACTTAACTGTATTCTTCTTCCTCTTCCAGACAGCTCAAAGCGTTCGATGGATTTCTGTGGAGAGTTTAGCGAGATCATTTGAAGCAATAGAATCTGACCAATGATCATAATCTGAGACCTAAGAAACTGTGTTTATGTTCACGAATGTTGAACTGGCCGGAGCCTCCCAGTGCAGAGCTCAGAAAAAAATAAAATTAGTGCACTCAAATAGGCAAAGAATATGAGACAGAAACTTTCTGCTAGAAACTGGAAATGTAATGCGTCAAAAGAAGCAGGATCTGGCTGATACTCCATGCAGCTGGGGCTGAATTCTTCTCCCCAGGCAATCTCGAACATTTTTACACCAGCTTTAGCACTAATTTTATCAAGACCAGATTCCAATTTTGCATATGCCCAATTAGTCAAAATTCTCCGCTTCTGTTCATCAAGCTTCCGGTGATAAAATGAATTGATGAGTTGAATTGTGAGAGGTTTCCGGGAACGATGAAGTTTAGGAATCGAGCCGCTCTCGGAAAATGAGCCCAAACAGCCCAGGAATTGAGAGTTGAGAAACGTTAAACTGGATGTGATCTCAGCAAATCTGAATTGAAGAGGCTCGGGTATGTTAAGTTCGGTGAAATACACCAGACTGTAATCTCCATTCTCTTTCCTAATTCTTCGCAGAATTTTGGAAGTTTCAGAAGAATCACGAACAATATTCCTGAAAATTGTGGGACAAGTGCCATCACCATTGAAAGCAATGAGAGACATATTTCTCTCAATCAGATCAGAAAGCGTTTCTACATTTTTTCCTCTCTCGATTGTCGTGAGTCCGGTTTTTATATAGCCTGAGAAAATTGTCTTACCGAGAAAAATCCACATCAGAATGCTGACAGTGAAGAATTTAGCGCTAGTTAGTTGTGGCATGGAATTGATTTCTCCAAAGAAAAATATTTTGGGACAATTTTTGAGTATTTCGATCAAAGATTTTCCTAAAAATAAGCGTAGCAGCAAGAACATTAACAATGTTATCAATGTGATGGTTATCCAGGAACCAGCCTCGAATTCTTCAAATACACTTGAAAACTTTTGGGATTCATGAATTGTCTGACTGATTTGTTCACTGATCAAAACACATTCAGTAGTACGATAGATTGGCCCTGTCGTGATATTGGATCTAAGACACAAAATATCCAAGGGCTCTAGGATAAAATCTACATGTGTTTCGAGAGCATCTTCAACTGATATATTCATGATATCGAGTGGAATAAAAGTGGAGTTTGGAGGGCTGTAACCAGTTGTTTCTAAATAAAGTCCTATTTTTCCTTTTAAATGGCCAGATTTTGACATGATTCTTGGATCTAATCTTTTTGATCCAATTTTGAGAGACATCCTCTAAAAACTTTCACTAAATTAATCTTTCTGGATGAGATAGATAACGTTAAACATTTTCAGCTTGATGACCAAGATTTATGAGAATCATTTTACAGTGTAAAGTTTTAAAGCGGAGTTGATGGAGACTTGTAGCTTACCCCTTTGTTACTTTAGTTATTCCTCTTTATTTCGTTATCCAACTGAGAAGTTGACAGGGTAAGAGAGACACAGATAGTGCCTCCAAGTGCTAGATTCCAATCAATCAGTCAACTATTCATCTTGGATCCAGGCAATCATTTTCAATATTTCACATTGAGTGAATCAGAATCAGGAAGAGCTTGGATAGCTTCAGCTTTAGAGTCTCGTCTAGCTTGAAAGGTGATGATTTCACTGATAGAACCAAAAATTTGAATAGCCTGAAAGTCTTTATTATGGAGGATTCTTATTGATCCGGGATGCAAATCGATCAGACCATTATAATGAAAAATTTTTACATAAATTTTTTTCCAGTCCTCCTAAGCTTTCTCTCACAATTCGTGCTAAATGCCGATTCTATCACTTGAAATTTTTTTCCACTCCTAAAGTAAAGATTTAAATACAAAATATCAGTGTTCTGAAGTAGAATTATTAGGAGTGATAGAAAATCTGAAAGAGAGCATCCAGCTAGGAATGAAAAATTTCTGGAAAGGAAAGAAAACTCTCATCTTCAAAAATTCAAACAATTCAATGTAAAACTTTTCAAAGCTCTCAAAACCAAACTAAAGAGGGTGCTGATAGCTTGAGGGAAAAAAATTTTTTTGGCTCCAACTTCGCCGATCAACGTTCTTGGCCTTAATTTTGACTTGGAGCATTTTCAAAGTTTTTCTGATTTTTTTTCAGCTGGAGAATTTCCGAAATTTCGAAATTTTGTAAAAACTATCTCAAACGGGGTTAGATTGAGCTCTTTTATAGTCAAAAAAAACTGAGAGAATGGCCATATGATTTCATTTTCAATCTTGAGTAATACCGATGCATGGTTTCATAGAAAAAAATTGTCGGAAATAGTTACTCAGTCAGAAGCTCCAAACTTTTTTACCAACATTAGTAATTCTCAAGCCATAAGTGTCTTAGAATTGTGTCAGCTTCGTATATGAGCTTGAAAAATAGAGCTCTCGTAATCTTTTCATAGTTTTAATGTTTCACGATGAATGAGACATACGCAGATAGTCAATTTGTTGATTGACACGACATATTGATGGAAGAGATTATGTTGGTCAACGTCATCGTGCCACAGCATGTTAGTAAACACAAATGCAACTTAGGTATCAATGAATTAAATTACTTTTATCAAATTTAAGGCTTAAAATGTTGGAGTTCTTCAGACTATCAGATATTTCTCGTAAACGTTTATTTATGTGTCTTATTTTACCATGTTTATTCGTAGGCAAGTAGATTCATACCATTATAATGTGAGCGCATTTTTTCGTGTCTCAACTTGATACAACTACCATGAAGACAAGTGTAACTAATGTGAAATAGAATTCAGCGTTTATCCAGATCGCTATGAATATGGAAGAAGAGAGATATTTTGCTGATGATAAAGTTTGGAAAGATGATATAACTAATCGAATTCAGGATCTCAACAATTGCCTAAAAGTTGGTTAAACTAATTTTTGTGCGAATTTTCAATCAGATCAATCGAAATTCATCGATTTTCTTCCTTTTTCACAGTCTAAAATATTGCTCACCGATGGAAAAGAGCTCAAACAGTCAGATCTAGAGGATTTGAAAGTGATCAACAATGGAATGAAGTCCTTAACTGAAGTCATCAAATCTGGTTTGAACACCAAAAGTGCTGCACAAATGGAAAGAAAATTTAGTGCAGTTTGTGATTATCTGAAAGACGAAAGAATAATATCTGTTTATTATGAAGAATGTGGCACAAAACGTCAAACACGACAATGTTGTAATGTTCTTTGAATTCGGATTATGAAACAGTTGAATAGATCAAATTTTTATAGCTGCTCAATTATTCAACATTGATTTTTGAAGGTATGGCAAACTTCAATGATCGGGTCCCATGAATAATTCATCAGAAATTGGTCAAAGAATCAGATTCTGATGAGATGAAAGTTCACAAGTCCATATTGAACTCTATCTATAGCTCGAATTCGCATGAAAGGTACTTTAGGGAAAGCTTCTCGTACCATTTGCATCTCAATCGTAAGAAAACGGCCCAATTCAACTTCATATATCCGGTCGAGGAACATGAATCCTATCACTCGGCCATCATCCGTAGGAAAATTCAGATTTCTCTTGAATTCTTCAAGCTGCACATCAATTGGTTTGGGTATATCATTCACATCTCGGTCAAAAAATTCATCATCACTACTTCCATCATCGACCTCTTCAAAAATCGCAGCCTCCACCTCTTTGCCAGCAAAAGTGATGCTTAATCCTGGTGAATATTTCCATTCTCCATGATCTCGATCAATAAATGGTATATCAGTCACAAAAGGGTACAAGCATCCGCCTGACCACTCTTTGAGATAAGAATATTCAACAAAATCAACAAAATCTCCATAACAGGGCTGCTGGAATTCGAAACCAGAGCTGAAATATATTATTGCTTTTATCGGGAAACTTTCATCCCAAAAATCGGGTCTAGAACTTTTCGGATCTGCCCAATCTGTCATGATGATTTTATGATTAGATGGATATCGACTGAAATGCATTGCATCGAAGAACACTTTTCTGCTAGCCTTTTCTTTGAGATCAACACATCCGAATTCGAAGTTCATGCTGAATTTCTTTGGATACAGTTTGAATGAATCTCTACCTATCAAAATTGTTGGATGATTCACTGGTAAATGGTAGATTATATCTGAGATATAAAAGTCGCTATTAATGAAAGATAGGCTTGGAAGGCATTTCATGCTTTTGGTGAAGAATCTTTCCAAGTTCGTTATGATGTCTGGAATTTTTAAGCGATCAGATGTCTTTCCAGGGTATGTTAAATCAATCTTGAATGAGGATAGATCACGCCTGAGGAGCAATAATAGGAAAGATGTGAAATATTGTTACGAAAAAATTTTTGATTGAGGAATGATATTTTCTCACTCTGGATCTGAGCCTTCCATCAGAATAGTGAGACTATCAAGCATTGGACACATCTCCAACTGTCTTACAGCTTCTTTGTACCAAAGTTTACTCACTAATCGACACTTGTAAACATCGAACAATGGAAGAGAATTGAGAATCCGTCTTAATATGAAGGGGTTCGATATCACTCGCTTCATGGCCATTCTTTCGAGAAATCAATAGACATCATTTGATCACTTCATACGAAAAAACTTTTCTGTGTGGAAAATGATACAAATTTGACGAGAACTAATTCTTTCTCTGAACAATGTGTGGTATTCAAATTCATTATCGTATCCATATTACGGACATAATTTTGATAATTGTTGCCAATTGGTTCATAAGACTGAGACGTTTAGTTTATTTGTCATTTTTGAACAATTGTAAGAATCGGTAATGTCCTTTCAAAGCTCTGAAATGCCACAATGGGAAAAATTTCTGTAAGTTTCTTCAAATAGTGAACCAATAGTCAGTAATCATATGTGAATTCAAGAATGCCTGACTTTTCCTCACTCCTTGGTCCAGAACAAAAGAAAAGGTCTTAAGATGGTGATAAATAAAAGATGAAAAACTATAAAAAAGTATGGATAAAATGTGAAAGGCTGCATCTTCAGGAGAAAATTTTTCAAATGGTTGAAGTTTCTACCAGTAGTGCTCATTAAAATCTTTAAATAATAAACTAAATTCTTAAATTAAATCTTTATCAAGTGTAGGCACACATCTGCATCGTGCACCGGTACCATATCGAAGCGGATAATATTCACTTGAGGAAATTCTTTTAACAATAGATTCCAGACAACTTCTCCACAGAATTCCGGGAAATCCAAATACTTTTTGGTTCGTTGATTAGAGTATAGAAAACCAAAGACTCTGCCATCATCCAACGAAAAGTCAAGATGCTGCTTGAAATCTTTCAGTATTGAGCTGAAAAATTCTTTTTCCAGCACATAATCATCATATTCATCATCATCTTCCTCTTCTTCTCCATCTTGTCTTTGTTCTCCTTCTATTCTCACTTCTTCTTCTCTTCCTACTTCATCTCTTTCTCCTACTTCATTTCTTTCTCCTTCTTCTCTTCCTTCTTCCATTCTTTCTTGGCGATTGTTGTGACTTGGGCTTGGTGATCTTGAGTATGCGAAAATGTTTGACTTTATTCCCTTGCCTGCGAAAGCAATGCTGATAGTGGGTGATTGTTTCCATTGCTTTTGATTTGTGTCGATGAACGATAGATTATCATCACCAGAGAGGATGATTCCACCAGATACTTTTTGAGGACATTTTGAAGTGAAATTTACAAAATTCTTGTAGTGCTTCACACGATCCTTATCTTTCCCAGAGCTGAGAAAAATGATGGCCTTAACAGGATACTCCTGATCCTCCAGATTTGGCCTCACACTCTCAGGATCAGCCCAGTCAGTGATAGTAATTTTGTGATCAGACAAAAATCTATTTATATGGATAGCTTCAATGTCAGTGCACTTTTGAATACATTTGCATTGGCACGTCTCACCAATTGGAAGCTCGGTGGAAGCTGTAATCGGGTATATTGTGAATGCGTTCCTCCTGATCTTTAGAGTTGGAGTACTTGGATTGATTTCCTCTATTAAACTCTCAAGTGAAGGATCATAACATAGAAGAGATATACTTGGAAAGCACTTCATACTTGTTTCAAAAAATTTTTTCATCTGTACATGAATGTCATCGTATTCAATGTAGGAGAAATTAGACGCCCGCCTAATGTACCACCAGGATTGCCATTCAGAATCATCTTCAGTTATATCTTCGGAAGGGCTGAGATGAAAAGTCAATATTAAAGTAATTAAGGCTAGTGTCCATCAAAATAAAATCACTCTTCACTTACTCTCCATGTCCTTTGATACGTTCATTTTCGGAAAAAATAATACAGATATCTTTTGGTGCACACTTGTTGATCTGTCGAGCAGCTTCTTTGAACCACAATTTGTTCACAAGTCGACACTGGAAAACATCCGTAATTGGCAAAAAATCGAAAATTCTTCTCACTATAAAGCGATCTGAAAATATTACATCCATGACCACGATTTTGATTACAATAAAATATGTTAATCCTTTAGCCACCGAATGATCAATTTAAATTAAAACTTTAAGGCACATGTTTGAGACTGTATTATCCTGACTGACCAATGTTGTCCCACTTTATACATCTGCGCCAATCCTTTTTGCGCTCGATTCAATAATCTTTTTAATATGATTATGACATCTTTATCTCACTTTATCTTGACTCATAATTTGTCAGAATCAGAAGATTAATTGTAACTTTGAACTCAAATATGCTGAAAAATCTTCTCAAAGCTTGGAAGAGAAAGAAAAAACTGAGTTAGAGGATGACCTCTCTGATCTCATGTTGACCTATGATGAGCCCTGATTCACCAAGCCAAGAAAATACATTTACAATCCGGATTACATTTCAGCGACCATCACTCATCATGATGAAATTAGTCATTATGATGTTGCAACCAGAATTTTTCTCGTATCATTAGAATATTTCAAGCGTAAAATCATAACTTCACACACTGTCAAACTCATCAAATGATTAATAAAAATAAAAATAATAATAATAATAATAATATTAATAAAAATACTAATAAATTTCAGGTACAGAAGAGTAAGAAAATTGCAAAATTTCTCTGCAAATTTTTTGAATATGGTTATAGACACTTCGAAAAAAACCTCGGTACCCTTACAGGTACCCTTAAGTATCTGATAACTCGGTTTATTTCAGTGGCCTAGGAAGCTGAGTGTGTACCATTGAGATAGGTGCTTGACAAATCTTACGAAACTGCCCATTTGGGACTCTTAAATGACGCAAAACATTACCTTTACAGGCAAAAACGATGAATATGAATGTCCCTTGAAGTCCATTGAGAATTATGAACGGATACCATAAAACAGATAGAGAGGTAAGTGTTGCAAGGATTCCAACGATCCATGTTAAGCCCATTATGATGGCCAATCTCAGATAGAGAACAAAGTTTTTCGAGTTGTCTTCAACTCTACTTGATTTAAGAATAGACCTAGTCTGACTCCTGATTCTAATCAAAAAGTGGGTTGTGATGCCGAAAAAGCAAAAATTGATACCAATTATGATACTGACTGGTGCAACAAAAAATACTAGTAAAGCTTTCTTCTGACTTATCCAGCATACTCGATGACCATACAGTGGTTTGTATTCTTGATTGATATTGTATTGGTCAAACAAGTAACTGATCAGAACGATGATTGCAGGTAGTAGCCATGAGTAGAGTGAGTATCTTGAAAAATGGCCTGATGAATTGGAAAGTCTTCCAAGATCTTTTGTGAAACTTTTCCAGACACCATAGGCTACTACGTTCATCCATGCAAAAGAAGCCAAGTAGAAATAGTGAATTGAAATCGCTAAAATTTTACAGAATACCGAACCTTCCTCACCCAAAATTACATCAGGATCTAAATATGGTCGGCTCAGAGCTCCAACAATGAACGAAATCGAAGCCAACAGAATTGCTGCAGATAGATTCATCATCATAACCGTTCGAAGATTTCTCAGTCGGGAAGTGATGGAAAAAATGGTCAGATATGCTGTTAAGCCAAAAATTGAAATGGTTAGGGTAACAATGGATAGCAGACTCTGAATTCGATCGAAAAGGAAGGGAAAGATCCATCGAGGATCCTCATCATAACAAATTAGGATTCCTCTAGACAACCTTCCTGTTTGTTTATCGAGATTAGAGAAATTATGATATGAATAATTGTTCAGTGTCAGATTGATACTATGCAGCCATGCTTGACCAGAATTATCTATTGAGTAATCAGATTCGTTGATCAATATTCGCATACAATCTGTCACATTAGTAGATTGATGACTATTACAGTAGCCTTCTCGTAGATTCAGGGTTAATGTTGGTATGCATCTAAGTGGCTCACATTTTTCGGTGATTGGTTCATAAATAAATTCATGATCACATCCTGGTTTTAGAAGTCTGGTGAAATCCATCCAAATTATCACTTTAAACTTATCAAGATTTTCCCGAACAATCCCAATCTTATTCTTCTTCTTTGCTTTATGTATTTTGTATTTGTATGTAGGCTTATATTTATACCAACAGGTTTTATCAGTAATATTTTCCACTGAATATCCATTACAATAAGCATAACATAAGTTACTGTAAATCTTGTCACCTAGTTCCAGCATATACATGTACCTGGATGATTGGCACTGTCGAGTGATATTCTCAATTTCAGAATTTTTAGTTGAATTAAATCGACACTGATCAATTGTTTCCAGACAATATCGAGTATTAAATCGTTCAAGATTGAAAGGGTTTTCTAAATCGAGAATTCTTGGAAGGCATCGAACTTTTGTAGAGTTGTGCTTAAATTCCCAGAACAATCTGGATGAATTGAAATTTTTTTGGATCAAATAATTACTCAAAAATTTTTTTGGTAATTCATAATCACAAAACATGGTCACATTCATGACATCCAGATATTTGTCATCATCATTACACATAGCACAGAAGGTATTGCGATATAATATTCTACTATTCAAACTGAATGCTGGTACCAAAGAAAGAATCGAGGTTTTATCCTGTTCACACAGATATTTGATATGCTCTCTATGTTCTTGAGCCAATGGTCCACCTAAATTGAGCCAATTTGTACCGCATTTCTGATATGCATAAACACGATTACTCGGAGTAGGCATTCGAATAGGCACCTTGGCACAAGCCAATGAAGAGAACGGACTACTAATTTCGGAACCTTTACCATATTCTTCACCAAACTCAGCCGCCTTGTCAACACAGCAATCACCAAATAAATGACATCTTTTATCACAAAAACAAGGAGGCATACCAAGATAATCATCATGTTTATCGGATGAACTATTACATAGAGCAGTAGCACTATCAGGTCTTATTATACAAAGACGCTTTCGATTTGGATTTCTCGATCTGCTCTGATCGTCTGCATTTGTTATGTAAGTTGAATTCTTTGCGTTTAGGGTAACAAGTAAGGATAGATCTTCATGAATCATTGACTCAACAGCAAAATTGACCAAAGAAAGTAACAAAAACGGTAGGATAATCACTTTAAACATTTCAACAAAAGTTGGTAATTGAAAAGTATGATGTTTATACTATAATAATTCTATTGGTACTTTCCATTAAGAGATTCATAGAGATTCACCGTACTATTCATCTCATCAACTGATGAACGAAATCTATGCTATCGGAAGCCACAGCCTTTGAGTCCTCTGTGGAGCGGAAATCAGATTCTGTACTCCAGAGATATCAAATGTTACAACAATTCTCAAGGGTTGATAGCCTGTGAATGATTCTTCAAGATAACGTTCACCAATAATTCTTGAATTATAAGCTTGATGGTGTCAGTTTATCGGAACTTCAATGGATTATTTCGACAGGAAACACCTTATCTGTGATATCTTTTTCTAGAATTCATATACCAACGCGCATTCTAATCTCCTCCCATTTCAGACTGTGTATGCTGAAGCCAGCGATTCATATTATCTGATCAATATTAACCGAAATTCACTTCCCTCCAGATCTCCATTTCAGCCATATTGATCAGTCAATCATCGAATTGATTCAATATCTACCCGAAATTAATGAAATAATGGTGAAATAAAATTGATATATTTTGCCCCCGAGACACTTTTCGGAACTCTGAAAAATGAGATTCAAATGCAGTTACTTTCTAGTATAAGTGAAACACCTTGAAATTGTGGTAGTCAATTCCTCTTTTTATTCTTGAAGTCACAAAAAATCTCGACAGAATTCGAGCTGATTCATACTCCTACACCACTTGGTGATCGATGAATTTCGTTTTCTCGATGACTGAAAAAGAGAATCAGTATCTAACTTCTAAAAAAAACTTCACAAGTACCAATTCATAGCCATATGAACTGTTTGGCAAACTTTCAAGACTGAATCTCGCAAACGATATATAACTTCACCAAATCGATGAGAAACCGATCTAAACTGGTCCTCATTCCAGATTAAAATTCCAGGTTGACGAAACACTCTATTGCTGCGTGCAACACCCATGCAAGACTATATTTCACTGGTTCTTCAAATGTTGGATGGTATTATTGAAGATGGATCGATATAAAAAAATGAAAGAGCATATGGGACGGAGAAATGAAGCAAAAATTAAGTCAAACAGATTCCATTACTGTATCGACTTTGATGATGAGCGGCCTGCCCCAGTTGACCAAATTCCTGGGGTGGTAAGAAAACGTTTTTCTCCTTTTTCACTTGAATCCGATCGCATTCCTGGTTGTGATGTATTGGAACACGAACCTGCACACCGATGGGCCCAATGGTCTCCAGGCAGAGGAGGAAATGTTTGGTATGGATTAGGAATATTATGTGGATTATGAGGACTATTTGGATTATTAGGATTATGTGGATTATATGGGCTGTTTGGGTTATTTGGATTATATGGGTTATTTGGATGATTTGGGTTGTACGGATTATTCGGGTTATTCGGATTAAGCGGATGATTAGGATTGTTTGGATTATTCGGGTTATTAGGGTTGTTAGGATTGAGGGGGTTATTGGGATTAAGCGGATGATTTGGATTGTAAATGCTGTTTGGATTAGGATGATAGTAGTCATTCACATGTCGCATACTGGGACCAGTTGGGTTACCTGGAGCAGAAGGATTAGGTTGATTAGGTGGACTAGGTTGATTACGTAAATCAGATGG
>QZCP01000557.1:99975-139377 GCA_003956705.1 Brevipalpus yothersi | reverse complement strand
CAGATGGATTAGGTTGATTAAGTTGATTAGGTTGATTAGGTTGATTAGGTTGATTGGGTTGATTGGGCTGGTTGGGTGAGTTGGGTGAACCTGGTTGATTAGGTGAATTTGGTGGAGCTTGCGGAGCTTGTGGGTACGATGGGCTAGGTAGGCCTTGTGGGACTGGTTGATTAGGTTGGACTTGTGATGCAGAGTACATGGCAGGTGGATGATTTCCTAAGGATTGGAATTTTCTCAGATGCTCATTGTGTCCACTCTGTTCATCTCTTTTAACTTTGGAACCAGATTTTCGATTTCTTCGGAGAAAATTCGAAAAGCCGATAATCGATAGATCGTCATTAAGATTGACTTTGCTTGCGAACAATGTTGGACTGGAATCAGCGGAAACTCGAGAAACTTGGGTTAGACAGAGAGCCAGAACTGAGGAAATGAGAAGGTCCCTCAGCATTTTGAGTAGATTTCTGGCTAAAATAGCGGTAGAGATGACACCATCATGATCTTTTGATGCACTGAATGAAATCTATCAGTCAGATAGATCCAGATATAGTGGTGAAAATTTTCAAGTATGACTTTGTAATGCGATCTAATGAATAAAAGCATTCGAATATAAAGTTACCTGACATTTCGGTAGCTGAATGCTTCGGTAATGAATAACGTGATTGTTGGTAATGGTAATAGTGATTGGAAGACTATTCAGTATTCCAAGATAGCAATCCTGAGATATAAGTTAGGTATATATCCTGATTTGAACTGATTTGTCTCAAACTTTACCTTTGATTCAAAAATTGCGTAAGTGACAGTACTCACTTCGATAAAAGATAGAGGAACAATAAGAATTCGAACATTTTCCAAGAGTATATTTTGATAACTCATGAAAAGTGATAATCGTGATTCAAGGAATTTTATAAGTTTCATGTTCATTCACCAATAATTTCATAAAATATGATGTGTGTTGCTATTTTGGAATTTGATTTTTTATCTTACTTCGGTCTATTATTGGTAGATAAGTCAAAAATACGTGAGTTTCAACTCTCATGGAGTCAGTTGACCAATGAGTTAGTAAAAATGAATGATTAAAATTCTACTCAAACTATGATAGATGAGGAAAGGTTTATGCCTGAATGCCATGTTGATGGTTGATCAATCAGCTGGATAAAATCAATATACATATTCTGAGAGAAAAAACAGTCAAAAATATTTTTCGGCCAAAATTGCCAACTTTGGATGAAAAATAAAGTTTTACTTCATTTTGGCCTCTAGAGATCATTTTGAATGAACTATCAGAAAATAGAGTGATAGAATATCAAAGGATTATGGTGAGTGAAGATCAATATGTGACCGGAAGGGGATCAAAAAAATTTCATTATTTGAGTCTATTAGCTTCTTCACATGTTTCCGGCAGTGGTACACCCAATGTTTCGGGCAAAAAGATAGCCATAATTCCGGCCACAACGGCTGTCAAGCCAAATAAAGTTAACGGTATTACTGCACCGTATACATGGGTAGCAATTAATACAGGAGCAATTAGTGCACCAAAATTGTTGAGACACAATCGAGTTGAAACTGCTCGACTACGGAAAGACGTTGGGACTATTTCTGCTGCATAAAGATAGAGAATATTGAAGGCCATAGAGACACATAGTCTGGCAGTGTAAAATAATAGCATGAACTCGATAGAATCTGGAAAACAAAAGAGGAAAATGATAGAAGGTGAGAAAAAAAATTAATACCCTTACTAGTAATCATACTCACGTTCAGAAAGAAAATAGGTTATCTCGTAAAGAATAAAAGTGATGTATAGATTGATCATGAGAACTTTTTTTCGACCATATTTATCAGCCAATGCTTTTGATACTAGACCAGCGAAAAAATCGATTGTACCATTGACTGTGAGCACCAAGAAAGGGTTTTTCACAACTCTAGCTGCATACAAATTAGCTCCAATGTAAACTATTCCATTTAAAATACTGTTTATCATAAAGAAGAGCAGAGGAGAGAGAGAGAGAGAGAGAGAGAGAGAGAGAGAGAGAGAGAGAGAGAGAGAGAGAGAGAGAAGAGAATTAATCAACCGCTTCATTAATAACTCAAATATTCAGTTGCAAAATTTTTTGCCTCAATGTTGAGCCCACCTTATGATGCCAACAAGAACAAAATTTTGAGTTAGTCTTGGATATCTTATGAAATCTTTCATCACAACTGGCTTGGGTTTCTTGAAAACAATGGCATCGATTACATGACTTGGAATCTCTCGACCATTAAATTTGGCAACTTTTTCCAAAATTTTTGCTCCCTTCTCAGTTTGGCCCTTTGAGTATAGCCATCGAACTGATTCTGGTGTGAATCTGGTGAGATTAGGGAAGAGAAAAGTTTAGATATCGATCTAATCCAAATAGATGTTGATGTCGAGAAAGTTTCTCTCTCAGCAACTCACATTGATATAATTGGCACTGTAAATTGGAGACATGAACTAATCAATAACAATATTCTCCAATCACCAATGACGTATGCTAGGGTTGACCAAGCTGCACTGGTCAGTGAATGTGACACAACAAATCCAGTGGAAACCAATAATCGCTTTCGAAGTCCCACGAATTCAATAACTGGCCATGAAAGGAGATCAAATACAAAGTAGAAAGAATTGCAAGTACAAAATGAGAAATTGACCATCAACTGTCAATCAAAGAAAATTAAAGTGACAATTTTCCCAATAAACTAACCAAGAACCAATGTGACTGATCCAGTGAAAGCGAAACCCATTAAACCACGAGATATCACAAACATTGGATAATGATCGTCGAACAGAAGACCTGCAAGACCTGAGATGCCAGCGAGACCAAAAATGACTGCTGTTGTCCATACTCTACCAAACCTGTGTAGTATATATACACATCATTAAGTATTGCAAACATAATTAATTGATTGCATTCTTTTTCCAGACTGTGTGAAAATTTTTCAAGGTTACATACCTGTCTGATAGAGCACCAAAAACGAAGCATCCTATTGTTGCTCCACACCAATAAACGCTGTGAGGCAAAAGCGAACGCCATTGATTATGGCAAACCCAATCTTTCTAATGGATTCAGGGTGGATAGTGAGTGGAAGGATGTAAAAGGAAATCGATAAAAATATTTGCAATTAGATCTGAGTGTGTGAAAGAGAGAGGAAATGAGAGTGTTGAGATCATTCATAAATGGAAATTCATACTCAACTAACATGAAGAGAAAGAAAGAGAATCAAATACACAGTTTATTAAAATCTCTCTCTCTCTCTCTCTCTCTCTCTCTCTCTCTCTCTTTCTTTCTTATATTACCCTGTTTATGCTTCTTATATCAGATAAAACTATCATACAAGATCAATTGACATACATATTCGATATCAAAAAAAAGTTGGAGAAGTGTTAGTCCTGTTGCACTCGAGTCCGTCAAATCAAGTGCATAATTTAGATAAGCTTCTTTTTTTCGATAATTTTGTCTAGAAATTGGTAAAATTTTTGGCCCAAAAAAGATAAGCTTCATTCAGCTGCAAAATTGTTGAGATATGAGTGATGATGAATTTCATTCAATACGAAAAGTTGTAAAAAAATTCGTAAAATTTGTTCATTGTGCACGTGTTTTCCTCTCGTTATCAAAAAAATTTAAACTAAAATTTTTATTCAAATCTGATTCATTCGGCAAAATGGTGACAATTCACTCATCATGATTCTAGCTCATGTTCACTCAGGAATTTGGAAAGGAAAAGTTAACTCCCATCCAAGAGGCTCTAAAAGGAATCATTATCCATACAGAAGACGATTCGGATTAATTATCTTGATGCGAAGTTACTGATAAAACATAGCTTAGCTTCCGTATATATTTCATGTCACTTTGACGAGAGAGAAATGGCATTGAAATTGAATAATCACTCATGAAACTATACGGAACGTCTGAAGTGATCAGCTCATCGATCACAAAACACTTCTGTTTTTTTTCACTCCACAAGAGAATCACCTTTTATCACTTCCGTTCCAGGTCATTTTGAGTCAACTTTTGATTATGCAATAATGTCTAGCACAATGCACTTTGATTGTATCAGAGGGGCACGATTTTTCCTATAAGGTGCACAAAAATCTCAGATAAATTCTTACCTCTGAAACTAAGGTCGGATAAATAAGGTCATGATCGTATTGCCACCCTTTTGGACACGATATTTCCGGCATATGAGTACCATTGGTGGTGACAGGTCGAATCAAGCAGTTACCAGAATTGATGAACAAAGTTGAATTGTCGAGATCAGGTAAAGTTGAATTAAGATCATTCTCATCGATCGAATCGAACATAGAACACTTGTGAGGTGGTGTGAGAAGGATTAAAAATTGTGAGATCATATTCATGGAGGTAAGAGGTCCGATAAAAAACACAATATATAGAGTGAGAAGCTTTTGAAATATTTCAAAAGATCCCACATATTTATTGAACACTTGTTCCAACGAATATTGGCCCTCAAGTAGCTTGAACGTTTCCTTTGTCGTTCCAGAACGATCATCATCACCGGCATTATTGTTCGTATCACCATTCACCTTCACACATTCAGACACATCATCTTTGATGGTTATATCGATACTCATCTTTTCGTTTGCCATCGAATTTGAATGGGAAAAAAAGTACGAAAAAAAAATGTTCCACTCAAGAATAGAGATGATGATCACAGATCACAAAATACACAAGGTTATTGCACAGAACACTTTAACACATTTACACACACTTCGTTTCGCTCTGTTTAATTTTTTCACTCTCTCTCTCTCTTCTCTCTCTTTTTTACTCTCTTTTTTACTCTCTTTTTTCTCTCTCCTCTTTTACTCACTTCGATTTGATCCGTTTACAACACTAGGCTCACTCGATGTCTGTCTCTCTGGCGTGTATGTATGTATGTGTCTGAAGGTCTTCAAACTATTCTCTCTCTTTACTAATACCGAGCTTGTTTTCTCATCATCTCGGATGTCCTATCCTGCATCCTTTTTTCCGGTCTCATCTTTCATCAAGATTCGGCTCAAGATGAGATTTGAGAGCGATGAACACGATAGCATCACACTTTCATAGTAGCTGGCAGTGGAGAGAAGAGATTATACCATAGGACTTTCTCGTGTAATTTAACATGATCAATATATATTAATTATACTTCACTCTTTTCCTCATGAACAAAATCAATTAGTGGCATGTAAACGGAAAATCATCACAATATTTCAAACAAACTCTTGAGATTGATCAGGTGTTTAGGTGAGGATTACGTTTTTTACAGCTTCTCTCTCTTTTTCTCTCTCTCGTTCTTGCACTCTGTGGTGAGGTTATCAAATAGTAAGCATGTCCTAATTAAATAGATGTTGTTATTGATTTGCTCTAAAAGTGTCATTCATTAGAGGAGAGAGAGAGAGAAAACAGATATCAAAATGAGTTACATTTTCTCTTTCTCTTTCCTCTCTCCTCCTTTCTTACTTTCTGATACACTTTTTGTATCGGAAAATTTTGTATCCAAAATCGAAAATTATTCACCAAGAGAGAAAGAGCGAGAAACTTCTATCAAAAAATATTAGACAACCGATAAGTTTTCCACTAATGTATCAATTAGTTAATGATATCCAAAAATTTTCTTCACTCATTCTGTTTACACGCACATACACACCACAATTCATTGATGATAGGCACATTACATCATTCATTCACGTCCACATCTGACCGATACCATGAATTGAGGAATGAGAGAATTTTTGCACTTTTGACGTAAGCGATCGGATTAATTAGGGACGCTTTTCCATTTCCAACACATTCAACCCACTCGGTGTGGCACTTGATGATGAGAGGTATCGATCAGAATTGAAATAGAAATAATATAATTTTCGAATTTCATATTTGATAAAACGTGAACTCGATTCGAAATGTTCGAAAAAAAATTCTGATACATAGAACATTCCCGCCAGAAAGAGCCACTTGTGTCAAGTGAGCTGCCATCTCTTATCTGGATTCCTTGGAATATTTGACACACATTTTTTGGCCCGCCAAATAAAATATTCTGGCATACTCTGGTAAATTTTGAAAAATCCAATGTTTCACAAATTTCCTCTCAAAATCAAGGATATGGAGCAGGAAAAAGTTGAGCCGAGAATTCCTACCTCTTTCCAGGCCTAGTTGAGAGTGGCCCATTTGATAAGGATGGAAAAAAAGAGGAATTTTTCCAAAAGAATCAATCAAACCTGGTCGAAAGTTCTAAAAATTAATCTTCTTCAAGATCTTTAAGTAGAGTGAGAGCCTCTAGTGTACATGAATTAAAAAAAATTCACTATCCATCTGGCTTTCTGCCCAAACTATTTGGTCGATCAAGAATTTTGCTCTTCCCTTGTGAAATTTCCATTTTTTATTAATAGGTCTTGTATAGCTACCGCTCTTCGATCTATAAATCATAGGGATTTCATGATAAACGTCTACGATATGATTCGATTCATGCGATATTTCCAATTCTAAACTTCTACTTCTATCCAATGTTGGTCTTCAGAGGGTCGACAATCTTTCCACTTCCGAGTTAAATCGAAGAAACTTGCGGAATATATGCGAAAAGTTTGAAGAGGTAATTAAAAATGAGCAAAAAAGAAAGAAAGTTGATATCTTTTCTCAAAACAAATTCCACATAATTAGAGATGCTTCTGTTCTTCTTTTATAAGAAATCTGATTCATTTGGAGAGACATTAGCTAATTGCACTAGATGAAAGTTTTACAGATGTTTATCCATGCATTTTTTTTGCTCTCATTCTTTCAGCATTGTTGAGATTCAACTTTTTTTTTGTTTATTTCATGGAATCTTCAAAGTAATTATACATTACAAACCGAGACGAGACATCTTATTCAGAAATTTGTTAAGACTAGATCATTTAACATTGTTGGCCTTGTCTTTCCTCAAATTCGTTGATTTTCATGATCATTGTGGATGAGGTGATCGTTTTTGTTTCAAGATCTCCATCTCTCAAGGATTGAAGCTGTCTAAATTCTTTGGCATATTCAGAATGCTTGTTTAGCTTCAAAAATCCTGAGAAGTACACTTTTTTTCTGATCTCTTTCCCGGGAGCCAACAGAGTTAGTAATACAACGAAACGAAGTTGTTATCATAACTATATCTCATCCTTACAATAGAGAGCAAAGATTTTTTCCTCAAAAAGATTCAAATGTAGTCGATTGTCTTGGTGTAGCATGGAAACGACGAGTTGACATGATTAAATTCGGCAAATGAAAATGTACTCAATCATCCAGCAGGAATGAAAAATGATAAAGGCTCATCTTCACTTCACTTCACCATGCTTATCGATGCCAAGGAAAAGTCAGAAACATTTCAGTGGCATTTCTGGATCATATGAGTAAGGAGAAGAGCGGAAGGATGACACTGTTGACAAAAATGAGAGAGAAAGAAAGATGTTGGTAAGCTTTTACAGCTCGATTCTTGGCTCGTGATCATTTTCTTCTCTCGGAGGAGAGAGAATCTTTTCTAAGATGAGAAGATGATGAGACATGTGGATAGGGAGCAAAGATGATGGCTAAGAGATGCTCCATGGAGATCCAAAAGAGCAGAGACGAAATTGAGAACGAGAGAGAGAGAGAGAGAGAGAGAGAGAGAGAGAGAGAGAGAGAGATTTCTGGAAGCTAGGTTAACGGGAAATTTTAGGAAACGGTTCCTGAATATGTTATCTTCGCAGCCTTGGATTTCGATCGAAGTTTGCATCGTGTTCAACTTGTTTTGTAGTGATTGATGAGTTAAGTTGGATTGGCATCTCTTGATTTCAGAGAGAAAGTGTCCTTTTTGATCTAATCTGTTGCCATCACCTCGACCTTCTCAATTGGTGCTAATTTCTATCGAAAATACTCTCATTCTTCTGAAAGTAGGCTCATAGAGAAGTTGAGGCTCCAAGCCAAGTAAACATTCATCGTTTTTTCAGTGATCAGTCTATGAAATGAGAGGTTCTAACTTTTGGTGCGAAACCTGAGTGAATGTTCTCAGCAACCTTTGTCAAATATTTCATTCAATAGCACTTGATATTGTTATCGAGAAAATTACTACATGTGTTAGTTGATGAATGATGATCCTTGGTACTGACTTGCTTTCACCTGATAACAAGAGTCTAGGGAATTTTTCGAATTCATCATAAAGTTCCATCCAATGGATCGCCTGAAGCCATCACCATTTTACATTCGAAATTTTCGGGAATATCGGCGTCGTGATGCAAGATCTCGAATTCCGGTGAGTATCTATTCGAAATTGCTTAAGATAAATATTGTTTCAGCTGTTCTGAGATCCCTGGAATAGAATTGCTCGATGCTTTTTATCAGAATTTTCAATACATGCGAGCCAATTTTGCCAATTCAAAAAAGCTCAAGAAAAGCGACTCTCACATCAAGATTTCCAAACTTTACGCTTGGATAATGTTGCTTCTTTGGTCAAAAATTACTTCAAGTTCTTAAAAAAGCTATGGGAAAAACTATTTTTAATTTTTGTTCAATTTTTCCAGGCTCATGATTTGTTGTCGCGCGATTTTTCGAAGTTAAAAATCGAATATGACTTTTTGGAACAATGTCTCCATCAAGAGGAGGGAAGAATTTCTCCTGTAAGTAAAAACATATCGCATGCACATCAATCACTGTACTTTGAATCAAAATCAAAATCTGGTAATGATAAGTTCAATGCTATCCAGAGAGAAGATATGAGCTTCAAATTTACCAATTAAGATCATCCAAATTCTTTCCATGTCTAGAATATCTTGTGAAGAGAGACAAAATTCTCAGACTCTCACAATTTTCAAATGACTGAACAATAAGGCCACTTAAGCTGTATATTTACGAGTCTCATTCATTCTATTCGAATTGATGATGAAACAAAATATGTTGAACCGAATACTTTTCTATTCCGTTAGTAAGCAAGTTTTATTTCCTCATTTAGGCAGCATAGATAAAGGCCGGAAGCGATATGATGTGTGTGTTTTGTTTTGCCAATTTTACATTGTCATCTTGCTTTCACTTCCATTTCGTTTCCGAGCTCGTTAAAGTAATACAACGTAAATTATAACTTTAGTGAAACTTTCTCACTCTTCACCAATGTGTGTTCGTTTTTTTTTCATGTATGTACGATTTTTTGATGCAAAAATTCTTTAGCTATTATCAGAAACAATTTTTAAGCCATTATCAGAATTTGTAGATAATTTTTGGAACAAGTTTTTTGATATATCTTTATCGATAGAAAAAAAAAATTCCTCTGTAGATGTGTCTTTGTGATTATTTTTATTATTATTATTAATTCGTACAGCTGTTCCACTCTGATCACTTCAATCTGATTGGACATCACAATATTGTTTTTATCTAACACTGTTTCGCTTGCAAGCTTATTCCATCAACCTGATTATGTGAAGGCTAGTTTGATTGTCGTAAGTGTTATCCAGTCTTTGTCCACGTTTTTTTTTCTCCTCTTATTTGTCTACTTTCACTTTTCACATCGTTCATGATCCTCATGATTGTCTTTCTCTCTCCCTCTCTTTCTGAAAACAATAATAGTCATAATTTATTAATATACTGATACTGATCATCACTGATCCTCATCAGTATGAACACAATTGTGAGTAAAAAAATCTTTGATGATGGAAGATAGAAGTTTCAAAAATATGTTCATCATTGAAAAGTAGGGCTACACTTATTGATAAACTTCACCTCAAGATTGATCATTTCTATTTTTCAAACTGTAAATGATATGTTCAGGATCACTTCGTGATGTAGACTACTAATCAGTTGTATAAAGTGAGCAGTGTTTTTGACGATAAAATTATGGGTGCAACTTTTTGTTTCCAATTATTATTACCAGTCACAATCGCGCTCATGTGAAGTGTTGCTGGTCAATTGTGTATTGAGTGCTAATGTTGGTTAATTTTTTTTCTTCTTCTTCTCTTCTCTCCTCATCACAAAACTAATCACAGTTGGAGGAACCGGAGGAAGACTTCGATGGGGTTGATGAGATGGACAAAGACTTACGAAATCAACTACATGTGTACGCTTATCAGCTTGATGTGATGCGTGAAGATCAAGATGAAATTGAAGATAATTTATATGATGTTCGTCGTGATTTGAGAGACAAATCTAGGGTAAGTTAATTGTGTTGATATATAAATGAAATTGATCTAGAAATGCATTCCTCTTTATTTCCCAATTTCCTAGGCTTATGAACTTTTGACAAGAGATTATGAGAAACTTAAATCGGAATATGAATTTCTACAAGAATGTCTGGAGCAAAGAGATCAACTTCTTGAGGTTGGTTAATCTCATTCATTCTGCCTAAATGTTTGCCATCTAAATCAAATCTTGAGTACATTGACACATGTATTCAACTAATTACAATCTTCCTATCACCATCACCAGGATAACGGTCTAGCGGCTGTAGAAGTTGGTGATCTTGATGTTGAGTCCTCTCCGATTCCGGGAAATGGAGCACAAAGGCGTTCAATTAATAGTAATGGAAGTGGAAGTATGGCGGGAAGTGATTCCAAAAACTGTGATGAATCATGTGTTTCATCGGTTAATTATGAAGATGATTCAGAGTCTGGTATCAGTGGTCTTGAATCAACCATTGATCATCATACAACTTCCGGTCTAGGTGGATCCATTGAAAGTCTACTGAGTGATGTGAAAGGTTCCAATTTGGATAAAAAAGTGGAAACAGTTATTTGTGAACGAAATTCTCTACTAGAAGAGGTTAAAAATTTACGTGAAGAATTGGAAAGTGAACGTGATTTTAACAATCGAACAGAAGATTTATTTATTGCCAATCATTGTCCAGACCCAGAATTGTGTCAACGTAAGTTTTTTCCTCCAACTCCTCTTCCATCATTTGCATGACATCAATGATGAAATGAATCATATGTTCATGATTTTTCTTCTACTTATGCAGATAATGAAAAGATGATCTTAGAGTATAGAAGAGCAATGGATAGAGCTGAAGCAGAGGTTGCTAAACTTCAAGCTAATTTAAGTCGATTAGATGGAATATTGGAAAAATTTCGTACCAAAGTTGAGCGTGCTGAGGAACATGAGAAAGTTCTGCAAGATGAAAAGCGTCAAGCACTTCGAGAGGTTAGTTTAAAAACTTGTAGACTAGTGTCCATAATGCTACAGAAGAAAAACCCAACCAATTCCTTACAGTCAATCTAATCGAATGGTTTGTATTAGTGAAAAACATATGCTGCTCTGCAATATAACATAACATTAATATTATAAACATTACTACTACTATATTGCATGAATATCTCTCAATATCTCTTTATTTTCGGGGAAGGGAATGTTTGCTTAATTATTGATTGTTTTTTTTGCATTTAATTGAATTTGTTCAAATTATTTATACAAGCCAAATATACACTTTTTTCCTCTCTTGCCTGCTTGCTCTGTTGCTTTGACCATTATTGAAAAAAAGCTCCAAAAGCTTATTTAACAGCATGAAAACAACATTTCATGGCAAATGCTCAGATATCAATCAACAATTGAATAAGCTGATCATTCTTACGATTATCGCTAATCCTAACAAATAGATTGTTCAGAAAAATTCCTTCTGGTATCTCAATAGACTAGGAGAGGATTTTGATTTATTCTAATAATGAAGTCTAAAGTTTGCACGCAAAACGATAGTTTGCTTGATTGAATCTAGCTCAGTGTGATTTCTCTGTGAATATATATTTATCAAATATCATTGGCTAGGGATCATAAATAGAATGCGATTGAATCTAACCAGGTTTTTTGCTAGTCTGAATGAGGTGTTTTGATTTTAAATTTTCTGAAATTTTTCCTCTCATCCTCAGTTTAGAGATGCCGAATCGAAGATAGATCACTTGGAAGCGATGAATGGCCACTTACAGCGAAAAATTGCCAAATTAAAACAAGCTGAGTGAACTTACGATGGGATATACTGCCTGACTTTTTCTTAAATTTTGAGATTTCTAATCGAAAAATAATCGAATTGTCTTTCATGGAATATTGAAAGGTCTGCTCCTCTGTCTTTCTCGATGCAAATAATGGAAATATTCCCGTATAATAAGCGATTTAATAATTCGAGTCATACTGTACATAGTGTCATTGTTGAGCTATTTATATTTTCAACATATTACCCTAATTCATCGATAGTATTCCGCAGCATATCGTATCATGTCTTTTTCTTGATCTCAAACCAAAAAATTTCATGATGAGTCGGTAGCTTATTGTAAATTTATTTCTCAAAATTTTATCAGCCCTCATATTATATGGATGAGAATTTTCTCCTAGTTTTAAAAAATTCAGGTATGAAAAAAAACCAACACTGTACAAAAGCATCCAAAACAAAAGATAATTTGTTTGTAAAAAATTGATTATTTATTTGAAAGTAAAAATTAACTTCTAATTTAATATACTCCTTGCATACTCAACCTCATTCACCGTCAACATGGAAAGTAAAATCAATCCTCTTCACCACAGCTAGCTGTGCTCTTCACTCATCAAGAGCTTTATTATGTCAACTCAGCAACCTATTTTGTCATCTAAACTTCATTAGTCAATAATTAATGAAGTCATCTAGTTCAATATGAGATCGGAGAGGTCAACTCAAAAGGAACTAGCAGCCCAGTTCTCTTACTTTATAGATCTTGAAAAATTTTGTTGGCATATTTTGAGTTTTTGTGAATTGTGAATTAAAAAAATTGATTGCGCCTCAATAACATGTGAAAATTAATTGTTGTTGGCTGAAAAAATTGATTGTTGAATTGGACCCAAAAACATTGATGCACATAAAGTGCGACAACATTGACCAGCCCAATCAAAATTTGATTATCAAATGCCATCAATCTTTCATAAATTCATTCTATGCGTAAAAATCATTTCGATGAATTTGTGATCATAATAGTGGACATCTTAGAACTGAAGGCTTTTGTTCATGCTTGTGCCACGCACTTTGAAAATAGAATGAAGATGGAATGAATTTTTTCGAAATAAACGAGGCTTTTCTGAATTTTTAATTCAATAGTTCAACATAGCCTTTCGAATAACTAGTTTGAAATAGAATAATTTGAAGTATTTCTTTTCAATTTTTCTTTTGAAATAATCATTATTCAATAATCTTGTAATTTTTTCTCATCTTTTCAAAACATAATTTTTTTTCATATTTTCATAGCACTTTTTGAATCAATCGCCTTTCTTGCAATGTTACTTTTCTTTGTGTAAATATTTCTCATCCCATAAATTGAGTTACTCTGACAACAGTTAAAGGTGAATTTTGATTTCTACTTCATGGACGATTTGTTATACTTCCAATGATGACAATAATTATTAAAGTCAAGAGTAAATGATTGAACAAATAGAGTATCTTCACAGATGAGTGCTTTCTTTATCTTTAACCGAAGTGTACGTTTTACCATTCACTTCGATGATGGTTAAATCATCGAAACCAGCGGCCAAATGATTTTCACTCGAAGAGCATACCTGACACCTTGATCCATCCAGAATATGAAGTTGAGACTGATTTGTCCTCATGCCGAGGGCGGCTACATCGTGTCCTCTTCGCTGAGGTACACAGCATTGTAAAAAACTCGCATTTTCCAGCAATCGAGTTAAAAAATTATCGAACGGATCCAATGAATGCATCCAAAGTGGCAACCAATCCCAAGTTTGATACCTCAGTGGCAGCCAGCCTGAAATGATGAAATTATTGATTAAAATTTAATTGCACAGAGAGGTAAGAATCAGAGTGATCTTCATATTTGCTGGAATATGTTGGTGGGCATACGTACTTGGACGCCTTGCTTGAATGATATTGATGATGATTATGAGTGATAAAAGGACGAAAGTGATGATAAGAGAGATGGCAAATACTCTGGGACCTCCAAGGGAAATGAGGAAGAAGAAACCAGGGATCAGGAAAAAAAGTGAGATGAGATATACTCCACTGAACCATCGATATTCAGCTGTAATGTTGCCCAACATTCGAGCTAATCGAATTGGTAATCGCATGAATGGAATCGGATAGAAGATTAAAATTCCACTGATGTTGAATAAAAGATGACAAAATGCCAATTGTAGGGTATCTTTTAGCACACGATTGTCAGCAGTCATCGCCGCAAGAATTCCAGTGGTTGTGGTGCCAACGTTAGAGCCAAGTGTAAGTGGATAAATTCTTTCCAATGAAATGACGCCAATTCCAGCAAGAGGTGTGAGTGCAGAGGTGAAAACTGAGCTACTCTGAACCAAAATTGTTATTATACATCCCATAAAAATGGCCATATAATCTAACAACAAAGACCATGGTAATTCATATTCTGCATTGACGTATTTCTTGATGAGAGTTGCTATTTTTCCTCTGCATAATTATGAGACAAGAAAGGATAAAGGTCAAATGTAGGTTAGTATAGTGAGGAGAGATAGAAGCGGAAAAAAATTTGAACGGAAATCAATTGAAGTAAAAGATTGAAACAAATCTCATCAGAAACAAGAAGAAGAAAAAAAAGTCATCACGATAGGGAAAGCAAATCGGAAGTAAAGCCAGCATCTAGCATCCTATATAATTGAGCATCATATATGATACCCCTTTCGATGTGGATTACTGCTTGATCTATAAAAAAAGTGATGTTTGAATAGAGTCTCGCCTTGGAGAGCAGTATAGTTGTGCTTCGAAGTTGTGCGATTATGAGTTGTTCGAGTGGCAGTTGACTTATGGAGGATATCATGAGATACCATGACTACATTTCTGATGAGAATTGATTCTCAGCTGTGTGTAATAAGTATTGCTCAACTCACTTCAACAATGAGTGAAGAATCTTGACCATCAATATGAGGCATGAACTCAACATGATCAGGGAAGTAACCAGCAATATGATCCCTGAAAGACTATCCTTCAATGCCAATGAATTGAGAAGGGCACCGCCTATGATAAGTAAGTAAGAGGGGAAAGAGAGAGAGATGCAAATATAAAATACACATCCGTTTGAATTAATGAACTTGAGGATCATATTGAATTAAGGGAAAAAGAGAATGAAAAGTGTCTCACTATTTTTCAACAGCAGAGTATCGTCTTCCGTTGTACTTCCATTGATGATTCGCTTGATAACATCAGGATCAAGCTGGTAAATAACGAGAGAGAGAGAGAGAGAGAGAGAGAGAGAGACAGGGGAGAGAGAGAGAGAGAAATTTCAGTTACATTTGGTCATAAATTTTGAATTAATCAGTAGAGATGCAAGTATGAATGGATATGGGTATGCTTGACCTCTGATCGGATGTATCATTATTTGATTTGGAGAAGAAAGAAGAATTGACTCTGATGACTCTCAACCAAATTGAAAAAGTTGTGCAAATGATCCTAGCTCTATAAAAATCACAATTGAAAAGCAAAGTGTTCATGCTTATGCAACGGAACGAGTCAGATTCATCATTAGCATGAAGAAGAATCATTATGCATCCCAGAATAGACAGTCATGATCAGAAATTTGTCGCTGATTGTTCTGTACACAGAATGACAGTATACACACAAACTCATTTGGAATATTAAATTCAACAAAGGCTCTACTTATGATTAAGCTTCTTTTCCATCAGATTTTGGCTGTTAATTGATGGCATGAACATAATCTCTAGGGAAAGAAGTCAATCAAGAGATGGATTCCAGGATATTCAACAGTCTATCGGATGGTGGTGATGATAGAGTAACGTGTTAGCTTCATGATTCCAGAGAGAATACATGTACATGCATGAGTATCTAGACGATAAAATCGATTTGCAACATGAGCTGAACATCAATTAAGAGATTGCTGATTGCTGGGTGTCTACATTTTCATGGTTAAGGGCAGCGTAGGCTGGTTAATGGCTGAATTATCTGAACAAGTTCTCAGTAACACATAAAGAACAAAGACGTGCCCATCTTCTGTGGGAAAGGAAGAGCTGATTGTAATTCAATTTGTATCGATAATCTTCTCTCGATGTATTCAATGGCAGAAGAACTTATGCAATTTGCAGAGGAATGAAAGTGGTAGAAAAAATCTCGTTCACATGGAACATGATAGACCATTGATATTGGTACTCATTGAGGATGAGTTGAAGAAATATTGAACATTATCTAGACGAAATTCGATCACATCACAAATTGAAAAGTTGGATATAAAAGCAGTCAAAGATCAATGAACGTCATCATGAGCTGATAATTCGATCAATGAGTGTCAAGAATCAACTATCACTAGGACCATGTGAAAATAAATCACATAATTACCTCAACAAAAATGGATGTTACCGCTTTGGTAATCGATTTGACAAATTGTGGGCCTGCAGCGGGCTCCTTGTTGGGATCAACATCGGTAATTTTGACCAAATATCCACTAGTTTTTTCCAGATAAGAAGTGGTCACTTCGAGTGGTAATAAGACTATCACAGTTAAGCAATTGAACATGTCGTGGACAGTAGCGGCCGCAAAGGCTAAGCGGAATTCATTTCTATCCGAAGCCTGCATCAGTGAGACCTGAAATCGAAGAAAGAGATGGAGAAAAAAATGCAAATTAGTAGAAAAAAATTATGTGAAAAAATCCTGAATCTTTAGCTCGCTCAATTATATGTAATAAATATTATTATAACAGCGAATTTTCATGAGAGCTGATTGAAATCTTTGACTGAGCTAGAATTATAATAACTGAACTAAATTATTACTATGGTATTAGTGATCGAAGTTCCAATGTTGGCCCCCATCACAATAGGTATTGCTTCCTTAACCCTAATCACTGGAAGAAAATTAAAATGATTAAAATTGGTCATCCCTCTTCGTTCACTGAAAAAGTGGAAAAAGAGAGAAGGTGGGAAGCAAAAAGAGAGAGAGAAAATTGTGTGAATAAATTCTTTTTGGAAGGCAAAAATTTCAAATAGGAGACATCGGATAATGATCACTTTAAATGGATGATTAGAGAAAAAAGAGAAAAAATTTTTTCAAATATTTTTTTTCTGGTGCATATTAGCATGTGACGATAATTTGGGTATTCATTAATTAATATTCAAAAATGGAGAGAGAAAAGAGAATGAGTATAAGGAAATCAGCTTAATTGGATGTGTAAGGAAGAAAAATATGGAGTATCAGCAAGAGAAATAAAGAAAACTATTACTACTTCTTACATTCAGAGGCCACAAGTGTGACAGCAATTGAAGTGGATGTTGAGGAACTTTGTACCAAAACTGTGACCAATATTCCAATAATCAGACCACCAATAGGATTGCGAACAACTTCACTTTCTGATATAATTTGGCCAGCATACTTTCCACCGATCAATCGAAATGCGGTGCTAAGAAAATCCAATGAGATGATGAAGGTAAATAAGAGGCTAAATAATGAGATGATTCTAAGGATGATCGAGACTCGATGATATTTGCCAGGAGGCGGCAGCTCGCCCAAAGAAGCCAAATCACCACCATCAATGGTAAAAAAGGTTTGGAAGAAAAAAGAGAGAGAGAGAGAGACTAATTAATAATCGAGATCAATATTCGGGCGAGGAAGACCAGAAAATTCATCTACCCAGAATCAATCGATCAAAATGAAAGAGGGCAACAATATGATGATGAAATATTGTGTGTATGTGTGTGTGTGAGTAGTACATGTGTAAACACTTACCAATCCATGGTGTTCGATGATCGTATATTTCCGGTAGTTCCCATGTATCCGGCGTTCGAGCCGGTGTGTATGGAGAACTTACCGGGCTTAGGTTTATGTCATTACAGCTATTCGCTTCATTGATGGCTATGTTTGACCGGAGTTTATCGTATTCCGGTGATGCTGTGATTACACAATTAGAGGACATGTGAAGGTATCCTTCACAATCAAGAGAAATCAAAATACACTGAGAGAGAAAAATATACAATTGATTGGAAAATCGATTTGTCTACACAAGTTGGGAGTTATAGACTATGTATACTATATGGGTGTATGTAGAATATATATATATAATATCACTGAATCTGATGAAATAAGGTCAGCCGGTCAAGAATTGACGATAGATATTCGGCAAATTTGTTAACAAAAATTGGTGTATTTTTTAGAAAAAATATCAATTCACAATTGAGTAAAAGTAGGGGCCTATAACTAGAGGGATATACTCAATTGGCAATTAAATCTCACACCAATAGCTCTTATAATGTTGTGGTAAAGGTTGACACGCAAAGCCGAATCACACCCCATTTTTCAGTGGAAGATGATTATTTTTCGAGAATAAAATTCCACGAATTAAGTGATAATAATATAATTTAAAGCTTAAAGTGTTTAGGACACGATCAGAACGAACGTTGAGAACAAGAACAATCACAAATATCGAACAAACAACTCTTCACAATCAAAAAATTGCGTCGACTGACTGACACACTGAAATCCAGTGACTGAATGGCTGGCTGTTCACTGTCTGCTAGGAATAACAACTTACACACTCTGTAAGGAATATCTATCTATCTGCAAAGAACCATATTGTAGAGGAAAAAATGGTGGACCTCTTCGAATCATACTCTACAACCGAGCATGGTTAAAATTAGATTCTCCCGAATGAATCATCCTCATGCGCGGCAGAACGATGCAATACACCGCCAGAATCGCACTCAGATAGAACTGCCCACCCTAGTATACTTTCTATCATGCGTTCATTAGGTTCAGTAACCCTTAATAGGGTCTTCAAAAATTGCATCTCATCACCGATTCTGTGATCGATGAGGACGCGGTTACAAGACGTCTTGGCTTCAGCAGAGCCACCCTCAAATACTATCACGGGACGGCAACATCCACCTCGACAAGGACTGTTACACACAATCTCGAAAAGGGGGTGAATTTAGTCTTTACAGCGGATTGGAGTACAGACTTTACGGTCGTCGCGTGTACATTCCACGAGTTGAGAGTTTTTCACGTATGGCGAATCGAAGATTTGAGGAAACATGGAGAATGAATTTGACAGTTAAAACTTTACGTTCAGAAACTTGAAAGATGACAGAGTTGAGATGGAGGGTTGTCAGAGTGT
Source organism: Brevipalpus yothersi (assembly GCA_003956705.1). NCBI lineage: Eukaryota > Metazoa > Arthropoda > Arachnida > Trombidiformes > Tenuipalpidae > Brevipalpus > Brevipalpus yothersi. Next base: position 120,353 of record QZCP01000557.1, on the reverse strand, counting down.
GGAAACCGGGTGTTAATCATCTTGCAGTTTAGGCTGTGTAACAAAATTTGCTGAGAATTTTTTAATATATATATTCGAGTGTAATTATGAAAATGTTGATTCTTTATCTTAAACTATTCTTCTGACTTCAAAGAAACGTTTAAGGTAGAAAATTTGACCTAAAGTCATTGCAGATAAAGCAATAGCCTCGAAGAATGCCCATAGTACGACTCTCGAGTTGGTAGATTCATTAATTGATCTGTGTATTCTATCTCTTACAGCCATATATTCTTGCTCATGCTTAACACTTATCAATGCTGATGATAGTTCCTTGATCATATGTTCCAATTTATCATGTGATGTTTCATTTTCAGCTTCAGGCTTTGGTGGCTCTCCAATGTCCATCGAGAACATCACCGCTTTGGGTGTCATTGTTGACATCTTATTACTGAAGCAATAGTGATAGGCACCATCCATATTGGCTGCGAAGGTATATTTACCAGAGGAAACTCTTTCCTCTTGATGGACAACTTTACCATCAGGTCCTAAAACATTGAAAATAAAGGGAAAACATTTTTAAATGACAATCTGGAAGCTAACAATCAAACAAGATGATCATCAATCTTACCGGTTATTTTGACATCAATGTCCAGGAAACCACCTTCTACAACTTCAAACATTAATCCCATCTTGGTACCACTGACCACACGTTCGTGGAAACATTCTTCCGCATGAGCATCAATAGCCACATAATATGAATCAATTAAATCAGGTATAATGAACAATATAATAGAAAATGTTAATATAATACTCGATGGACAGATCATCATCATCATCGTGATGATGTGTGACAGTGTGTATGTGTAAGTGGTGGGTTAAGGTGTGTAATACACGAAATACACTTAATAACCAAACAAGCAAAATTATTAAATGCAATCCTCATCAATCATAACACAATTTACACAAAAACAATCAAAATCAATTGACAATCAATTTTAATTTTAATTCAGATCTTTTGCACCAATTTCAGCTTCTACTGTATCAACGTGTACTGTGTAGTACACAGTGTGTACAGTAATCGACATGATGACACATGACGCACCAAGCGGCTGTTGGTGGAAACAATTTTTGCTAAAAAATTGAAAACATTTTTGCATTTGCTTATCAAGGTTCTGTTGTCCTTGCTTTGATCGGTTTTGGTGTTTGATTGGAATTTAATTCAATTTGGAATTAGTGTGTATCACATTTCAAAATGGGTGGTGAAGGTGCACATCCTGGTCCACAAACAAGGGCTCAAACTTTGGCAAGATTCGATTTATTTCCAAGAATGGGTGCAAATGTTCCGCACAAGCTGAGACCATGGTAAGATGATGTCTTCCAATGAGTGATGTTACTGTGTGTGGTGTTTTTTGCCATGTTGTTTTGACATTTTTTTTTGTTATTTAGGACACCTTCTCTGATGAAATGGGGAATAGCCACTGGTTTGTTTGTCATGTATGCTTGTGAATGGAAGGAGGTTCTCCAATATGTACCAGTCATTAATTATCGATACAAGAAAGAGCAAGGTTGGTTGAATGATCTCTTTTTCACATTCATGATCACAAATTGATTGTCTTCTTCTTCTTTTTCAGAGTTGGCTTCCAACTGATCCAATTTTAGGAAAATAATCACGATGCAAATGTTTCAATTATAAAGCTGTAGATACCGATAATAGAGCGTTAATGAAATAAAATAAAAAGTGGTCAAATCAAGTCATCGTGTTCTGTATTCGATCGTTTTACTCTTCTGTTACTGTTAATCTCTTCTTAGTTTTGGGTGGATTTCAAAATATGATATGTGATGTAGTATGATATATACAAAATTTTCGGGTTTTCTTGGTTTCTCGAATGCTACTAGATAATTTGCATTGAAAAAGCAATCGCCAAAAGAGATCCAACACATGAGCCATAAAGAGTTTTCTCTCGAACTCTCGTATGCTAAACATATGCAGATCTGAATGTTTGGAAACTTACAAAGTTCTATCGTTTCGCTATTCCACCAATCGTCAGATATATGTCACAGTTTTAGATTAGTAATTGCTTTCCATTACTAATCGTAATTAACGTAATTAACGATGTAAGATCATCAGCATTACAGTCGCCATCAGACGATTTGAGTTGAACAGAGCTGTTGACGCCCACATGAGACATGCGTTGAAGTTAACTTTACAGGAGCTTATACAATCGACTTGAGTGTTTTGATGGGTTGTTAAAATAATTTTGATAAATAATATATTGTAAATGATTAACTTGTTTCAGTTTCGGATAAAGGTTTAATAAGAATTGAAAATGGTTCGACATTTGAGTGTTTCTCAGCAAAAAATTGCTGAGAAGCTGACCATCCTCAATGATCGAGGCATTGGAATGCTTACACGTCTTTATAATATCAAAAAGGTTTGCTATTATGTATCTCTCTTATTGTCATTGTTTGATTTATCAAATGATTCAACCTTGTTCCGGTTCAATGGAATGTGATTAATTGATTGCCTCTTTTTGTGTGATTGTTTTTTCTTGGCCACAGCAATCAAGTGACCCAAAGTCGAGACCATCAATTCTTTCGGACAAAAGTTTGGAATCAGCAATGAAACAGATTGTCCGTCGCTTCCCACATTCTGACACAAGAAGTAACAATGTGAGTTTGATCAGCATTAAGCGATGATTTGATTGTCAAAGATGTGTTCAATTGATTACGAATCATCCAGTATTGATTCAACTATAATTGTATTTGGTTTCCGTTCCTGCAGAGTCTTATCGGTGCGGTGACAACAAGTAAAAATGACATCATGAAAGCAACAACCCATTTTTATTATACATTTGTGGACATTCTTGAGTTCAAAGATCATGTTGGGGAACTATTGACAACCATGGATGCATGTCAACTTAGATTGGATATTGTAAGCGTTTAAATTGTGCTGAAAACATTATAATCATTGTGCTCATTATGAACATTTTTCTTGATCATCTGGCAGGTAATCAATGTCGATCTTACCAGAAGTTATCTGGACTTGATCTCAACCTATGTTTCTCTGATGATTTTGGTCTCTCGTGTCGAGGATCGAAAAGCTGTCATCGGACTTTTTAATACAGCTCATGAGCTGACACATGGTCACAGTGAAAGTAGTTTTCCTCGACTCGGTCAAATGATAGTTGAATATGAAAATCCAATGAAAAAGTTATCAGAAGAGTTTGTTCCTCACGCCAAGCTATTGTACAATGCATTGATATCTCTTCAAGGAGCTTTTCATATGCGAAATTTGGCCGCTGACGAGTGGAGGAAAAGTCAAATTTTGAGCATAGTTGCCAATCCAAATAAGATTCTCACTCCAGCACAAACAGAGCCAATCAATTCCGAATACATGTCTGTCGACACTATGGAACGATACATAATATGTGAGTCTCCCTCTTTCTGTTTTTTCCGGGTGACTTAGATTTCCGAATGAGTCTTAATCAATTGAGTTTCATTCATTAGAAAGAGATTGTACTACTGAGCATCATTTCCATCTATTTTTCCCTTTTAGATGGATTCATGATGATTCATCAGCACCTTAATCAGCCTGCAGCTCACGAGCTATTCTCGAAAGCATTGCAATGTGGTTGGGTAATGACTCTATACAGGGATGAGGTCATCCATACACATAATTTCGTTCAACAATTTTTCGAAACCATCAAAAGTAAACGGGTATCTGATGTTAAAGATGCTTATAATCATGTGCTACAATATGCGTAAGTTTCACTTATAAACTTTCACCATCTTAAGTAATTGAGAGATCTTCCAATCATATCAGGGGAAAAATTCATCGTGAAAAGAGAAAGTTCCTTCGCTCGACCCTGAAAGAACTCGCATTGATCTTAGCTGATCAGCCTGGTTTATTGGGTCCAAAAGCCCTGCTGGTTTTCATGGCCCTATCATTTGCTCGTGATGAGGTGAACTGGCTTCTTCGTCACTGTGAAAACAATCCAGCTCGTCAAACTCGACCAAAAACTCAAGTAGAGGACCTAGTTGATCGACAGTTACCTGAACTTTTGTTTCATATTGAAGAACTGCGATCCTTGGTGCGCAAATATGGCCAAGTGATACAGCGTTACTACATAGAATATTTAACGAATTATGATGCTGTAGCTCTCAATCATGCAATGCAAAACGTATCAATGATGCCAGAAGAAGACTCGGTTATTCTAGAATCCATATATCAAACCATAGCTAATCTCTCTATTAAGCAAGTAGAAGCTAAGGAAATTTTCGACTTTAGAGGCTTGCGTCTCGATTGGTTTCGGCTCCAGGTAAATATCGGAATGAAATACGTTTGTAAATATAATTCAAGCTCTAATTCAATTTTCAGGCTTATAGCAGTGTCAACCGTTACCCGATGAATCTATTTGATCACAAAGATTTAGCACTTCTCATGAATTTGATTGTTTTTCACGTTAAAATGGTTGACTACCTCGATGATATGCTCACCGAAACTTCGGATCTTTCTCTTTTTTGGTAAGTCTATTCTTTTACAATCCCTCTAACTAACTAACTTTATGTGACTGCCTTTTTTTCAGTTTTTATCACAAAATATTTGATGATCAGTTCCATATGTGCTTAGAATTTCCTGCTCAAACGCGTTACATTATCTCCTTCCCAATGATTTGCTCACATTTTTTGAATGCTTGCCATGAATTAGCCCCGGAAGAGGTAATTATCATTCAAATAGATGTTTTTCCTCCTTCTAATATCGGTTTTTTGACATTAATGTAGAGAACTAGAATTGGAGAGCGAAGTATCTCCACTGTCAATCTCTTCCTCGATGAGATGTCTAAAGAGGCCAAAAACATCATCACCATGATTTGCGATCGACAGTGTATCTTCAATGATCAGGTAGGGTCTCATAAATGTCTCTGCTAACTGAAGCTGAAACCTTCGTTTTATCTAGCTTCTTCCCAAGCATGTCGCTCCACAAATAGCATCGGTTGTTAAGCTTAAGAAACGAGATAAGAAGAATAAGATGGAGCGAGAATTTGGTAAACCAGGATCTGAAAGTTATCGAAGAACTCGAGAAGATATGACTGAGTGAGTTTAGCTGGATGATGGCTGATGATATGAAGGATATATCTGATATTCTCAATTTTTCAGAATGGATAAGCTACATATGGCTTTGACTGAACTTTGCTTCGCAATCAACTACTGTCCCGCAATACATGTATGGGACCACACACTTGCCCCAAGAGCTTACTTGTACAACAACCTTGAATCAAGATTCAATAAGGCTTTGGTTGGCATGATAATGTACAATTCAGAGACAAATGAGATTGCTAAACCCTCAGAGTTACTGAGCAGCGTGAAAGCCTATATGAATGTTCTTCTTTCTATTGAGAATTATGGTAAGTTCGAAGTTGAAAATTTTTGCTCTCTTTTCACATTTTCCCCTTCTTCTATTGTTCTTAGTTCAAATTGAGGTGACCAATATTTTCAACACTGTCCTATTGCAACAAACGCAACCGCAAGATAGTCATGGTGATAAAACAATCACATCTCTCTACTCAAATTGGTATCTTGAGGTTTTGTTGAGACGTGTGAGTGCAGGTCAAATCTGTTACTCTCCACTCCAAAAAGCCTTTGTGACTCTACCGGTGGAAGGCTCAGTCCCGTTCGTTGCTGAGGAATACTCTGACGTAAACGGTATGCATTGCTAAGTGAAACATTTCCACTGTATCTATATTGATCTGACCCAATTCTTTCCACAGAATTAAGGGCATTAGCTGAGCTCATAGGTCCTTATGGAATGAGATACTGTAGTGAAAACTTAATGTGGCATATAGCTAGTCAAGTAACTGAGTTAAGAGTAAGTTTCCACTAGCTTGAATAAATAAATAAACTTCTCACAATTTGCTTTTTTATCAATTTGTCTAGAAAATTGTCATTGCCAACAAGGAAGTTCTTCTAGCGTTGCGATCCAACTTTGACAAGCCAGATCAAATGAGAGACCTATTTAAAAAATTACAAGGTAAGTTAGAATTTTACTCCCTAGACTTGCTTAAAATTCACTCGAAATGTCTTTTTTCACCGCTGCAAAAAAGGACCACAAGTTGCTCCAAGTAATTTCATGAATTTTTCTCTCATTAACCAAGTCTTCTAATGAATTGGGGCAACAGTTTGTTAGAAAGTCACTTCTCGTTCTCATTTTTTTCTTCATTTTTTCCCCATTTTTCCTGTCTTAGGTGTAGATAATGCTCTACTTCGAATGAAGATAATCGGAGAAATACTTTGCTTCCGTGAATTAGCTCAAGAAGCTTTGGCAGATGTACTCGCCAATCGCATTCCGTTTTTGATGAGTTCTATCCAAGATTTTGCTCATCTCATTCCTTCCAATGATGATATGTTGATTGGAAATCAGAAACTCCAGGTAGAATCGGTGAAATTTCATTCGAATTTATCTGTTAGCTAATTGTAAAATGCTTTACTTTCTTCAGAGCGTGACAGAAATGTGCTCGGCTGCTGGACTTTCCAACAAAGTTGATCCTGCTCTCATCGCAGCCCTTTTAGCGACAAAAAATGGTAGGCTTCTCTTGCATTTGAGTTTGTAGAAAAGTTTCTCATCGATTATCTTGTTAATTTTCTCAGAATTAGGTGAAGACGAATATCAAATAGCCTGTTTACTAATGGTATTAATTGCAGTCTCCTTGCCAAAACTTGCTCGAAGTGATCAGTCTTATTTCAAACCATCATTGGAGGCACATGCTAATAATATCCATTGCTTAGCTCATGCAATCAATAAGATTGCCGGTGCATTGTTCACGATTTGTAATCATGGTGACACCATTGAGCGACTCAAAGAGTTCCTAGCTTTGGCATCATCCAGTCTGTTACGATTAGGGCAAGAGCAAGATAAAGAGATGGTTAAGAATCGTGAATCTGTTTATATTTTACTCGACCTCATAGTTAAAGAAAGCCCCTTCCTCACAATGGATCTGATGGAGTCTTGTTTTCCCTATGCTCTCCTCCGAAATGCTTATCATGCTGTTTACAAAAATGATGGAGTTGTAGCAACCAACCCTTAATTTAAAGTTATATCTCCAATCTCTTTTAAGATTTTTATGTTATCTTCCTCTTTACAATCTTTCCCATGGCTTTTTTCCACCAAGTGGGATCGAGGTTCTTGCTTACTTTTTTTGATAAGGCTCTTAACTCACTCATTTGTCCACATATCGCCAAAAAGCATCAACTTTTCCACCACTCAATCGATTCAGTTTGTAAATTTTCATTAACTCCGCTAAACTGTACTATAGATAAATCTCTGCCTCTCACTTCAGGCTTCCGAGTGGGAATAAATTCGAACATTTAAACAGCATCGCTCACACGCGCACACACAGAGTATCTGTTGTTTTCTTTATGATCATTGTTCTTTTTCAGCAATATTAATTTTCACATCACACCATTGGGTGTGAAACATGGTTCACTTGATTGGGAAATTCGATCAACTCCCCTTCAACTTTACCCATCACTCGGAAGGCGAGTTTTCATAGCCTCACTAAAGTCAGCTGTATTATGCTGCATCTTCTTCTCTCTCATCTGACTCACTCTTGTTCTGATTCCGTGCGACAATAAGGCTCTCTCTCTCTCTCTCTCTCTCTCTGAATGATTCTCCTCTCTCTCTCTCACTTTCAGTTGATCAATCGTGATGTGAATTTGGTGTATCGTCCATTTCTTTTCCACGTTTAAATCACGATAGTTTTTCGATGAAACCTTCGATTTACTTCACTCTTATCATGCCAGCAGCGCACTCGAGCCCTGTGAGAGGCAATATATTGCCAATTTTAAATACATGTACTTAACCTCTCTCTTTTTCGCTCTTTTTCTCACTTGAGTCGAGTTTTTTGTTTCACTTTAAAACTTTTTCTGCCCACTATATTCGTTCCCATCGCTCTGTTTTTTTTCTACTTTTTCTTATCTCTTCTTTCTACTTAAAAATTATTTCTACTATTCACAACGAAACATGTAAGATTAGCATCTTCTGATAGTGTTGACTTTGGCTTATTACAAGTGCTTCGAAGATTAGTGAGCGATTGTCATCCAATGAAAACGTGATATTCTGTTCGAAATTAATCTTCAATCGACAGTTTTGCGATCAATTCGACAACATTATTAATTTTTGCCGGTGAAAATTAGTCAACCCTCCTATGTGGGTAACACCATTGAATTCACCTTCAATTATCGATTATTATGACAAATTATCATGAAAGTGAACAAATTTTGTGACGTTAAAGTTAAAATTTTCCACAATGTCCACATCGATATATCCGAATCAGTGTTCAACATTCCTACACACCAATATGACCACTTCCAAGCCAACAAAAAACGGCACCATTATTCGGAAATCGATTACAGTTCCACTGATGAGGAGTACATCCAATCCTCAGATATCACCTTCATCATCAAGATCTACTTCTTCCTCTTCATCCGATGCTTTGTTGGCTGATAGAAGTGACACCAAGTACCAACTTCGCCGGAAGCACAATTCATCTCATTTGAAGTCTCATCCGAACTTCATGTCCAATCGTATCGGTCGTCGAACTCCAAGTGATTCTGCACTCACAAAAATTCCGTCCAACTTGCGAAGTTCTAACCCATGGGACACACTTCGATCACCCACTAGACGTAAATCAAGTGTTTTCGCATTGACCACTACCAGTCCTCCAATATTGTCTCCTACCCATGTTGCCACCCACAATCATGAGTCAGATTCTATGCCAATATCTAGCCATTCTAAAGCTCGACCATTCCAAACAATGTCCCCACAATATTCACGCACATTAACACCAAGATTTCGATCGAAATCTCTTGTGTCCACCGATCCAAAGAGTCCCTATTATGTGTCACCCAATCATTTGAATCAATCCACTATTCCACGTGATATAAGTCGAGTGAATAGATTTCACACTGATTCCTCTCGCTTCAGATCACCACCAAATTTTGTGACAAATTTTCACGTTGCATCCACAATGCAACCGATGCTCGGTTATCCGCCATATCGCCGATCAAGTGAAGCTATACTCACCCCAGGAACCGCTATTCCTTGGAATAATCAAGAACTTCGCTCACCACCAAGATCGTTCATGCCCGGAAATGGTGATATACCTGGCATTAATAAGACTTTCACACTCAATGATCCAATATTTCGAACCATTGGACAACACTATTATCCTGAAGGTGGCTGGGGCTGGATCATAACGGTTTGTGCTTCTCTGTGCCTATTCATTACTTCTTCAGTGTTTCCCGCTTCGAGTTTCCTGATCGTGGACATTGTTCGAACTTTCAAGCCAGAGGAAGGAATCCTCGCTGCTGGTGAGTACCGATAATCTTATCAAATCATTTTTCATCAATCTTTCATGATCATCATCAGTGGAATCCACTTTTCCGCCATGTGTACGCACATAACCAATCATCCAGTATACATGTCAATTCTTCCAAGGTGTATGTGGTTCTCTTTGAGCTGTCAGAAAAACTCTCGACAATCTTTGCTGATGAAAAGTAATCGATGAATATTGAAGCTCTGATATTGTGAGCATCCACTAAAAATTTTCACTTCAAATATGCATAAGAGGAGTTGTGAGGTTTCGAAAATCATTGTAGAGATGATTCCCTCGAACAGTGAATCTATTATTTTGAAGGTGGAATAATAAGTTGAAGACATTGATCATTGAAATAATCATTTGTTATGGGCGATATTTTTGAAAGATTTTTCATCCGAATAAAGTGCAAATTCAAGTACTTTTGGCTAAATTTTGTCAACTTCAATTGAGTATCGATAATCGTTGATCAAGAATTTTTCTCCATTACATGATGAGTCCAGACTAAGTTTTTGTGTAGCTACTGTCATTGCTGGCTGCTTTTTTCAGTGCCCATTCGTGTCGAGACAATTTGGGAAGTTTAGGATAGCCTGAACAGACCCCGATATATATATATTCTTCATCTATTCTTATCTGAATGGATAGCCATGAACGGCTTAATGGACCAATAAATGGCCATTGATTGCGCCATACATCTTTTTGTCGATATGATTCACTTGAATTTCGAAACTTTCTGATTTCAAGGAATTCACGATGATGCATTATTGTTGCTCCAAAAGCTTGAGCATAAGACATGATAATGCTCTCATGCTTGATACTCTGAATGGTTGATAATCTCAGATCTTCAGACTGGAATGGACGAGCATCATTATTAGGGGCTATCGTGATCTTTTCCGATAATATTTTTCTCATTTTATCATTTTATTATCACTCCAATACCCATCGACAAAAAATTCTTGTCCATGAAGTAATAAAGAGAATCTTTAAATGATCGAAAGTCACTCAACAAAACAATCGCAAAAAAATTCGAAGCAATATCTTTCGTCGAGTTGTGAAATTCGAATTTTTTGATGTTCCATCTTTCCATTTCAAGTCCCTACTGACTTGATTTTTTTTGAACGAGATACTTTTTTTCGATTCTCAAGCCCACAATCTGATAGTTTATTCATGTGTGCATATTTAATGAACAAGCGTATGCAAGTATGTATATTGAGATCAATTTAAGAAGCTTCATCATGGTGTATGTAGATGCGGTCAGTTACTTTTGATCTTTGGCTGACCACAGTTACTGGGTGCAGGTTGAACAAACAAATCTCTCTTAATGCTTACAAACGTAGGCATATAACATATTTGCACGCCTAGTGATGTTCCATCCTTATGTGTTGAGGCTTGAGGGGTCAATATTTTCTAGTATAACGGTAGATGATGACCACGATGATGATGATGTTACTCTGTAGGGAGTAGAACCAGATGCTGGCTCAAGAGATTATATTGATTCATCAATATATATACTTTCTCTCTATTAGATTTGCCTGATTTACTTTGATCCATGGCAGTATAAAAGATTGTCTACTTATCGAATTTCCCAAACACTAGTGTCCACTCTAGTGACCCCTCTCTAACCATCTAACTAACTAGGATTCCTATTAACATTCTCTTTGAACTATCTCTCAATGGTTAATTGAAGTATTCAAATTTTCGCCCAACTCAAACAATTTCAAGTGTCTTCTTCAATCTTTGTCAAACCTACTCATCACTCATACTGTCGCCCATCACAATTCACCTACCAGTTACAGTAGTACAGTGTGACAGTATGTCACACTGGTTGTGGTAAATATGTGGATCCAAATGATTGGTGTGGAGGAGGCGGGGGAGGTGGAAGAGGCCAAAGAGGCGAAAATTGGGATGAATAGATCATGTGGTGTGTCCATGGGTGACAGTTGAATGGCAAAAATGAGTTTGAGAGATGATGGAAAGTCGAAGAAAATTATAAATGATAGTATCATCTTGTAAAGAGAGAGAGAGAGAGGAAAAGAAAAAGGAAAGTGAAAGCTTTTCAAAGTTATTCTAGATGAATCGAATCTGTATACTTTCACCCGGAAGCATGGAAGAGATGAAGTATATTTTTCTCTATGGTCAAGGCATCATGAATGTGTCAGGACGGAAAACAGAATCTCATAACTCCAGTGGACAGTCATAATCAAAAGAAGAAGAAGGAAAAGGAATAAAAAGGAATAAAAAAGAAGAAATAGAAGAAGGACTGATGTGTCCTGTTTTGCATCACATCATGTTACCAGCATTTGTGGCTTTGAGAGAAAGAAAATGTGAAAAATGATGAAATGATGATTCTATATATTCATCTTGAGAAAAAAGGGAAATTTTATCAGCCACTCAAGTATTCAGTGGAGCATATTATTTATGCCCGATACTGTAGTATGATGAAGACACTTTTTCCACAGTTTTTCCCTCAAAATGCACACATTGTGTGTGCTTATATTGTTCATATTGAAACATACAGATCGATAACGGTATCTGATCATCATCAGATGTGCTATGACCAAGCCACCATGAAGTGATATAGTTTGCTTCTCTCTTTTATCGATGATTTTCCATCTTCTTCTTCTTATTTTTCTCCTCCTTCTTTTTCCTCTCATCCATGAGATCATTCGTTTGGAAAACTATACTCGACCACTGTTCACCAATCGAAGGCCCGTTTCAGAATCGCGTTTTCCAGTCCCATTCCCATCATCATAAGCAATTGAAAAACAGAAGAGAGAGAGAGAGAGAGAGACCAAAGTAACCTTAATCAACATGCCCGCATCGATGAACAGAGCCTTTTCCTTACTCTTTTCGTCCGTATCTCATCTGTTATGTGTGAGTGTATGTGTGTGAACCGAACAATTTTTGAGTCCGATCGATCAGATCAGGTCGATCTGATCTGGATGGTCGACATTTGCATAATTCTAGACCTCAAATTGTACCTCAATCTAGGTCACAATAGCACCTCTCACAGGCATTAATTATCCCGATTAACCCCTCTATTTATACACCTCAGGGCTTTTGTATTAGCATCATTTGATGCTACCCTTGCTGCTGATTAGGATGCATGTGCAATCCTCACAATTTTTCCCCAAACAATTAACTCAATGAAACTTCTCTCTCTCTCTCTCTCTCTCTCTCTCTCTTTCTCTTTCTCTCTCTCTCAAATCTATCCAGTTAGAGGGGTGGATTGAGTTGATTGAATTGACTGATTTTAATTACACGACAATATGATATCTGTGCTCAGTGATGATGAAGAAATTCTTTCAATTCTTATCCGGAAGATTGTGTCTGTTCTTTCTGCTGAAAGAAGAGTGGAAAGCAAGATTGATCCAAATAATGCACCAAATGATGCTCAATTGTTTTGGCTTCCATCTCTTTTTGGCTGAACTTATCTGACTGGAAGCAAGAAACAGTCCACTTATTCATCTCAATGACTTGATCAGGAAAGATAAAAATAGTCTTCGACATTTGCCATTCAATTTATGTGCAGTGTGCTATGTTTGTCGGATTGCGTGTTCAATATGATTATCTTGAACAATATTCTTGATAATTTTTTTCTTAGACGAAAAAGTCTATTTGAATAGAGTTTGACAGCTTCTTGATGTGGTTGTTATAATGGAATTTTTTAAGCTCACAAAATTTGATTCCAATAGAGGCAAACTCAATGATGAGAATAAGCAAAAGGAAAATTAAACTTTTATTTTTTCATCTCATTCGGCTCATGATATTTCTCTGGATTCCTTGATTGAAAACATTTTGTCATCCATTATTTATCACTCAGTCGAGCATGCAACTTGAATATTGATCTTGCTAAGATTTTTTTTCGGATGAAAATAAGATGCTCAATGTTTTGTGTCACTTTTGGGTGACATAAAACTTCCTGAATATGAGAGTAGAATATCTTATGGTGTATTCCATTTTCTCATTTTTTCGAGCTGAATGAATTCGAATAATTATCAGTTTGTTCATCATCAATGAGCATCACAACAGTACCACTGATTCATTCGCCGGAAATGAAACCAAAATTCACCTCGTTCTTGCGTGTAGACAAAAATATGAGAGAGTAAGATAAATTGGAGAAAATAACAGTAAAAGATATCAATCTAACCTGAGGCCGATAACCTTTGACTGATGATCAAATCTTTTACTGGAAACACCAAACCATTTACACATACACTGATTTCTCTCTCTTCTCTCATTTTCTCTAAATCAAAGTGGAGAAACTTGAAAATGACATGATGTTGACTCCCCAAATCAGTAGCAAAATTGTCAAAGCCAACTAGTGCCTACAATATTTTCTTTTTACCGTTAGCTTCTTTTTTCTTCTCTACTCCTACAACTACTCACATGTCAGTTCCGGTATCAATATTTGATCATCAATGTTCTCTCGTAATTGTTGTCATTGTCGCCCCTTTTTTCCTCTTCCTCCTCCTCAAAATTCACTATTTCTCTCAATGGATACATCATCTATGATTCTCTCCACATGATCAGCCATTGAGAGAAGACTACTACTACTACTACTACTACATATACTGGTGGTGCTTGTGAGTGATTTATTTTGAGTAAATCTAATTTCTCTCTTGATCATCCAGCCGGAAAAATAAGCTCTCAGCCACTCACTGGGAATCCATGAACTTGACACTTGAACGGTGACCGAGCTTGACAAGTATGTTTGCTATGTGTTACGGAAAACAGTATGATTGAGAATGTATGTATTGGACTAGATACTTAAGATGTCAAGCTTGTGTGTGACTATTTGAGTGATTCAGAGAGGGAGAAAGAATTTTGAGCAATGAAAGAGGAAAATTTCAATTTCAGTTTGTGATAATTTTTATTGATATTTCTTGGAAAAATATTCCATCGTAGTTAGTTTGTGGATATTGGACCAGTTTTGATATTCACTCATTATGCATACTTTTCATCAGAATCTTTGAATAATCAGATTATAGTGATACCGAGTGGAGAAAAATCATACTAGACAAACCAATTGCGACAACCACTGTGATCAAACCCTTAATTTCGGTTTGTAGTTTGCAATAGAAAATGATCAACGATGCTAGAGTGATACAAAATCCAACAATAGGAAGATGAGCTGATCCCTTCAGTCCAGTATCGTATTTTGCGTATACCAACAAGCAGGGCCAAAATATGATGGAAAGAAAGGTGTTGATCAGCCAAAATATGGACAAAATTTTTCGACATGTAACTGTATTTGGTCGAACATTCTTGATTAATGCTGCTGTTGAACACTCATCCATAACACAGCAAGCTTGACCATTTTCTTGCTCCTTGATTGAGTAAAATTTTCGCACTTTCAACATGGGCCTAGGTTGTCCAAGATCGGCGAAAAAAACTACTAACGAAGTGAATGTTATAACGGCTCCTATAGCTGATTCAAATGGATGATATTTGAACATTATATCATCTTCTTTGACGTAAATGATGAGCCATGGCCAATAAATGAATGATACAAAAGTGATCACACTGAATAGAGCTCTCACAAATTCAGTGAAAGTGGGTGAATCAAGGAATACATTTTTCACATGGTCAGAAGGAGGTCCAGGAGCAGTGAATGTTTCCACTAGAACGGCCTTAGGTAAAGACATGATTAAAATATTGGAATGTGTGTGTCGTGTCACTTTTGTATTTAAGCTGTAATAATGAGATACAGTTAGGATCTTTATGAATTTCCGGTTAAATTATCTCTCTCAATGGAGGATACGATGCTAATTCGTGTGTCTTGAAGTTTCAAAAATGGCTGTTCAATATTCATGTGCATCACATCATCCGCTAATTTTCATATCCCATTGTCGAATTTTCGATTATTTTAGATTTCAGATTTTGGAATGGATGTATCGAAATATTGTCAGCATCATATCATCATTAAGTGATTGATGAGAATCAAGTTGAAATGAGAGTGAGCGAGAGAGAGAAAGAGAGAGAGTTGAAAAAAGTTTGAAGAAAAGAAGACGAAGGAAATGATTGGATGTCAATACTCTGGTGTATGGATGCTGTGATCATCATCAGTTTAGCATCACATTGAAAAGAGAGAGAGAGAGAGATGAGTAAAGATGAATAAACTTGGTTTGCCTTTTCATTTCGATCTCTCTGGCGATGCTTTCATCTTGAGTCCGGAACTGAGCATCTTTCCGGTGTGAAAAGTTAGCAAAAGATGAGTTGGAATGAAATAAAAGAAAGCTATGAATAGATCAAACGCGACCGCATCATTTTGGAACAAAGACTTTTACTTTCTCTCTCTCTCTCTCGTTTTCACTTTCTCTGCTATCCTTTTCACTTGTTCTCATCGCTAGAAGCATCTCAAATGATTCCTTTCCTTTTTTGTGCTCTTCTTGTTTCTTTATCGCTTTCTTCTATGACCATCTTGTTTCTCTGCAACATAAAAGCTTCGCAATCGTTTCGGATGCTGCTAAGAATCTCTCTCTCATCCTCATCACTTTGCTGCAATCAGCATCACCAGCTTCTCGCTTTCATATTCACAAAGATCGTTAAAGCGATTTGCATCTTTAGTTGCATGTTTTCTTTGTCCCTTTTCTCCTCCTCACCAATTGAGCATCATTTTTGTCCCTCTTCCTGCATCCATTTGCATTGCTCACCATTTCAGCTTAACAATAGGCCAGGATATCGATATCGTTTTTGCCCTAAACACCCAATTGATGCAGTTTTTTGAGCATCCAGGATGCATCCATGGATGTTTATTATTCATGCAATCCATAAGATCCAGAACTGAATTCTTTCCTCTTTCCCCTCGAGGAATAGGTCCAAAAAATCACTTCTCTTCAATTCATTTGTATTCATTTGAATTCTCTGATTTTTTAGCCATTTACAGTAGTAAGTGATGTTGAGAGTGTAGATTCAATCAAGATGTGTATAAAGGGAATCTTAAATTTCGACTAACTTGTGAGTAACAATGTTTGTGAGTAAAGATGTCTTCCACCAATCTGACAGCTTGAAAGGTACTCACTTCATTGATAACTTCACTACAAATTTCATTCACTTTTGGTGCGAAAAAAGCAACATCCAAGTGTAATCAAGTATTCTCAAGTATAAGCTTTACTTATCAATGATAGAATCTGAGCATCTTTTTCATACTATTTGATTCAGGAAAAGTTTTTCATTCATAATATTTTGCTCTATGGTGAGAGTCAGCCCACTGGTATACTCTAAAAGAGTTTCCTAGGAATTTCTATTGCATAACAATTCTATCTTTTTTCAGTGAGAAAGAGCAAGAATATTCTCTCATAATACCTTGTCAAAAAGGCATTCTCGAAATTTAATTTCTCGTAAGCCTCCAGGAAATCCTTAACTGTTCCGTTTATTCACCTTTGTATGATAGTAAGTTCTTGTGGTTTCATTTTGCTCAAAAGAAGAATTCGATGGTCAATTTTCAATATTTCAGTTTGACTCTCAAAAATCTATCTTTTCCATTGATAAAAATAATTCATGAGGTGTTTCTCATGATGTATCCCATGAGAACTTCCGAGAGCAATGTCCTCCCAGTACATTATCTCTCATAGACTTTTGTGATAGTTTTCAAGAAGGAGATGTACTTGAAAGTGGATTACTTTTGAACACCAATAGGATTAACACTTGATTACCTCTATGATGATGTCTTCAATTCATAAAAAGTGGTAAAAAAAGGAAATGAAATGACTCCCACATAATGAAGAGAGTGCATTGGCCAGAGGAGAATCGGTGTATACACATGTACAAATATCTTGACTCATCTACTGAGAAAGCCTGGAGGAATAATTCGTCAGAGAAAGCGCAGACAAAGGAGGTTTTCTATGTGAAGAAACGTCTGTGGATCTTTGATCCGGAATAACTTGCCACTTTGGTTTAACTAAATTGTTCCAACAGAGAGGATTGAACGAATCCGACAGCGAATATGTGCTCAATATCCATCGATAGATTCTCCAGAGCATAATCATACCATCAGCGTGTGAGAATATCGAATCTTACCTCGATTGGCCCATACATCAGTTACATTATTGATCAGGCAACATAAAGTTGATTGTAAAAGGAAAAAGGATCAGCCTGATTTGTGGCATGAATTGTTGAGGATCTCTCTCTCTCTCTCTCTCTCTCTCTCTCTCTCTCTCTTTCCAATGTCTTTCTCTCGTGCTCATCAGTATCTCAAATGGAGGCTACTAGCATACGATTCTCCATCTTTCGTTCTCAGCCTCTAATTTCGTGTCTAGCGCTATAAAATTTGTTTGACCCTTATATCATGGACCACCTTGGACAAAAAAAACGTCAGAATCAGCTAAACTCTTTTTTGCCTGATAGTTTCTAGCTATTTATTCGCCCAATTTGGGTATATATATATCACGGTACAACTTAGCTCTCACCTTCTTTTTTGTTGTCCTGAATAGTGTTGGAAAAGTGGACTCTTGATTTGATGAGAATGCTGAGATACTTTGTCTTGCCCATCGGGCCTCATAAAAGCAGGGAATACTCATCAGACAAACGATACTTGCTTGCTAAACTCTTTCTGGCCGAATATCACAATCGTCAAGTCATCCATCAGATCGACTGATGGTTTGGCCTGGTTTATCAAGTAGCTAATCTATCATTTTGTATGCTCATGAGATGCATGCACCATAATCAGTCTGTCACTCGTAATAAACTTTTGTGATGAGTTTCATTGCTCATCTTTGATATCAAAATATTCGGTCAATATAGGAATAGAAGGCAATTTTTTCTGAGTATATTTGATCAGTCAAACAGGTCTCAGCTCAGCGTCTGGAAAACATTCATCATTTCCACTCATTTCTGTATTGAGCACTCCAAATGATGATAATGATGATTATGATGATCAGAATTGAGATGAACACAAGGAAACAATTGACTTAGTGCACATAAAATGAATCAGAATAACCAATAACCAAGAAAATTGATCTAATGGGCTATACTTTCTCTTCTTCTTCCTGATATAGTTCTGATCGGCTCATTTTCAACCATGGTCACATTGATTTTTTCACCCATCATATTTGCCTTGGGTCGCCGGAAAAGTACTCGATTAACGGCGATTGTTGGCGGATTGGTCACAGCTTTGGGCTGTTTATTCACATCATTCGCAACTCAGCTTCATCAATTGACCATAAGCTATGGTATATTTGTTGGAATTGGAGTGGCCATGATTCGAGACACATCTGTGATAATGATTGGTCAATATTTCAAGAAGAGAAGAGAATTTGTGGAAATATTTGTGATGGGTGGCAATGGCTTAGGTATAGCGATTATGCCTGTTTTTCTATCTCTTTGCATCAGGTAAGCTGGGAAAGCAAAATAATAACTATTTCAAAATCGAATTTATAAGCAGCTTAGAATTCAAATGCACACATACATAGGAAACTTGGATCGAATTGATCGAAATTTGAGTTGAATAAACTTTGAATGTTGGAAAGAAAAAGAATTGAGTATGTTGCGTGTGTGTGTGTGTGTGTGTGGCTATGTGAAGTCTTTAGTTCATTCGATCAGTCATATCTTATCATTGCCATTTTCCCAGGACTAGGACTTCATGATAGTATCAGATAATTAATTCGAATGATGTATTAGCAAAGCTAACGAGTTTCGCCCAGCATCATGATTTTCGACTCTCGCACACATAGAGACTGGGCATAAATGGAAGCTTAATGCATTCCTCACCACTCTACTGGCAATTCACGAGACTCAGATCAAGAGACAAGATAATTTCATTCCGAAAAACACTATCAGTGTCACTGGAAAATGTTCATGAATGTAGAGCTTTAACTGCTCTACTGCTCTTATCCTCTGAAGCTATCAGAAAACTTTCCCAAAAATGATTTATGAGACTTGACTGGATGACTTTGTATCAGTTCACATGGCTTGAATGAGATAAAGATAACTTAACTCGCTCAGTAAGCTAATCTGAAATTGTTAGTCAGATGGCTTGCGGGGAGAGAAAAATAGTTCATTCTACTTGATAATCGATAGTCAATATTATTTGGACAGAGTAGTGCTTATGACTTAGTAGCATCATGCTAGACTATTGATCTAAAACAAACAGTAATAATATTAATAGAACATGCAAATGTTTGGCTATTCTTCTAATGATAATGATGCTAAAAACAATCATAACCCAAAACTAATGTATTGTTCATTAATGAAAGGCGAAAAAATGTCATTACATCTGCCTAATTAAGCTGAAACCTCTATTTTTCAGATCCCAAAATTGGAGAACAGGCTTACAATCATTGGCATTGGTTGCATCAATCAATTTTTTCATCGGTGTTCTCTATCGATCAGCATCTCTGTATCATCCTCAACGTCGAGCAATTTTGCATCTAAAAAGTTTACAGAGAAAAAGTCGCCTAAAAGAAAGTCGAGATAAATCTTTAAATGGATCTGGTGCATCTAGTAGCAATGAAAAGCCGCCATACTTTGACTTCACAATTCTCAAATCTCGAACCATTCGAATTCTGTTGAGTGCTACATGCATTTCCCATTTTGGACTTACAACACCACTATTTTTGATGGTAAGTGTACATGCATATGTAGTAAAAAAAGTATAAACCTCTGAATCTTGCCTCTTGTTAATTCGTAGACAAGAATATCGATCTACCTGAATGCGGAAGAAGGTATCATTCGTATTTATTTTTCCCACTAAGTCAGCAAAAATAATTCCATTCAACTATATGAATGAATGAATGAACGAATGAATGGATGGATGAATGAGCGAGTGAATTGACAAATCTCTAGTAGAATCAATTTTATACACCCACAAATTCGTGTAAGATGAGATGAGAACTCTGATGAAGATGCTACTATCGCCTACGCACACATGATGAGTCAACAATTGCTTTTTTTCTTCACATATTATTAATGTACAAGGAATTTTCTCTCATCGCCAAAGTGCAACGTTCTTTGAGAGAAAAGGATAAGTTCTACTCTGTTTCTCTCTCTCTCTCTCTCTCTCTCTCTCTCTCTCTCTCTCTCTCTCTC
>QZCP01000557.1:44822-99214 GCA_003956705.1 Brevipalpus yothersi | reverse complement strand
TCTCTCTCTCTCTCTCTCTCTCTCTCTCTCTCTCTCTCTCTCTCTCTCTCTCTCTCTCTCTCTCTCTCAGCTTCCATTCATTCATCCTCTTCACAACTAATCTTCTGAATGAATCGTGATGCTCCGGTGAATCTGTCTCAACATCATGTGGGAGAGAGAGAGAGAAATCCTATCCCTTCAGAACTTGTCTCTGAGATAAAATACCGTAACTTTGATATATCGATTCAATATATAAGTGTACATTGTACAGAACGATAGAGATGCGAAGAATGTAACCCATTCAATGGAGAAAGTTAATAAGAACAAATTCCATGGTTCAGGATGTTTCCTTATTCTATTCTTTGGGATTTTATTCTCTCCACTCACATAAGACAAGCATTTGTCTCTGGCAACTCAAATCGACTGTGAGCTCGACAAGTGATCCTAATACCTGATGATCTAGAAAATCCAATTCAATGACCTCCAATCTAATCTGAGGACTTCCTCTTTTTCTTTTTCCCTCTAATTCTAAGGTTTATCATGGTGAACGGACTGGTCTCAATTATTCTTCTCTGTTAGGCTTACAAACTTTTTTAGGCCTCGGAATGATACTGGGAACAGTTGCATTCGGTTGGATTGTGGTCAAAAATAATGTTGACTGCATGATTGCTCGCCAATATCTATGTCAAGCATCGTCATTCATGATCAGCGCTTCCATACTAGCATTCACAACTCTGAACGATTATTCAGGCTATCTTCTATTCACCTGGATATATGGATTCTTTCTTGGTGGATACTTGTATTCACTCAAAATGTTTGTCTACGAGAAAGTTCGAGCTCGCAATTTCAATCGAGCTTGGGGCTATGTACAATCAATACAGTCAATTCCGACTCTGGTAGGAGTGCCCATATCAGGTAATCCAAATATTTCGAATGATTCAGTGGTGATCGGAATCCTAATGGAATCATATTTTCAATTTTATCTTCAATACAGGTTTCCTATCTGAATATTATGGTAATAAAAGTGGCTACTTCTTGTCATCATTTTGTACCGCACTTGGATCAATAATTTTATTTCTCATCGACAATCATCGAAAAACATTTGAAGATCGTAATCGCCTAAGTTCATCAAGTGGTTGTCATTATCATCAGCCAGCTATGTCCAATGGCATGGATCCGATTCTTGGTTCGATGCATTTCACTGGCAATGGAATGTTCACCACTGAGCCACCTCTCGTATCATCCAAGCCTCGGGTGGTATCCAATGGTGTTCCACCTCCCAAAATTGACTTAAGTCATCTGCTTGACATTCCACATGAGCCTCGAAGTAGTGCTGAGTTCGATCCGAAGACTGATCTTCGATCGAGCTCTCTGTTCAGCTCTCCAATGGCTGGAGGACATGTGAATGGAGAGCTGACATGCATTTCGGAAGAAGTTTTCATGGAAAATTTTCTCGGTGACTATGAGCTGGGAAGCTGTATTACTCCGTGTGATCGAGATGAAAAGTATATGATGCTCTCCGAATTTGAGAACAATTTTGAAACATGCCATGGAAACATTATGTCAGAGGAAACTGCTGCACTCTTAAAAATGAGCAGACAACTAAATATATTCAACCCAGCGAGAACCCAAAAGACCGAAAGCCATCTACGAGAATGTCCGTTACGTGAAAGATCATCCCTCAAACGTCCACCCATTTCTACATTCAGTCCTACCATCAAGAAACGTAGAGCTTCATTTCCGGTACTGGAGAGACTCCGTTACGAAGGAGGTGAACCGATATATGGAGCCAAAATGACCGATAATGAGTATGAAATTGAGCCAGGCACCGAAATTGGTGGAAATTTGGATAATAATGATGCTGAAAGATGCTTAGGATGTCTTCGTATTGTACAGCAACATGTTCAAATGGAACAAATGGAACAGAACCAGAAAGAAACTTTGGTTGAACCGTATGCTGAGTCACCGAAAATGGGTAGCTTACATAATGATGATGAAAATGATGATCCAACCAATCGACCATCAACATCCAGTCAGAATGAGACCTCCAAGAATGAACAGAGTGATAACTAGAGCAATCATTGATGCTATTGAGGAATTTTATGCCATACAAAATTGTATTCTGAACATTTACCTTGAAATTAATGATTTCTTACAAGTTTTTTAGTGACCAAGACGTTAGTGTTTCCAAATTTGTACCGATTCTTATGATATTCTAAGCCTGAGGAACAGCTTCATGTTCAGAGAAAATTCTACAATCGCCCAGATTCACGGATCTTAATGAAAATAAATAACGGAATGATACACGATAAGTCATGAAATTTATCCTTTCATAGTATGAGAAAGACGTGAGAGACGAAGAGTTGAAAAAAAGATCTCAAATAATCATGAAGTTTTCCAACCTCTAGATGGCAGCTGTGTTTATTGCTGATCTGAGCATGTGTCAAGTGTTTTTGAGCGCGCTTTTGACAAGAAAACAATCAAAATTTTCTTTTCAACTGTCAACAGAACGTGAAGTGATCATCAACATTGTTCATTTTAACACTTCTCATTGATATTATTATCAGTTTATTAGTTTATTTATGTATCGAATTTGAAGAGTAATTTATTCACTTATTACTAAGTACACACATGTAGTCTTCAATTTATTCTAGTTCTGCTCTTGATATTATCACCATCATGTCTTCTGAGGAACCTAAATTTATGAAACCAGTTGATCTGTTTTTACAGAGAAAAAGGAAAAATAATTGTGTTTCGCCTCAATCTAGGAAAAAATTTATAATCTCACCACTGAAATGTATCGATTTGAACTCACCTGTTAAAGATTCTCAAGGGTCAAGTTTGAATGAGAACAGTGGTGGTAGTAGTGGTGGTGGCCGTAGAACTCCCCGTAAAGGTACACCATCGAAGAGAGTTTTAACACCTCGCAAAACACCATCCAAAAAAACACCATTGAAAGATATTAAGAATGAAAATAATCCACGTGGTAATTGTGAAAAAAGATCTCTCCGGTCAGGGAGAACAAGAAAAAATTTGTTCAAATCACCAGAAAAACCTCAGATATCTAAAGTAACTATTCATGACGAAAATGCTAACATGGAACCACCAACAGGTAAAGTGAAACTTCTTTCTCATCACTATTCAATTTGATTCTAAAACAAACTTTCTTTTCCAACAGCTATCGAAACTAATACTGAGCTAGCAGGACTATCATGTTTACCCATCGATTGGACCCTGAAAACCCGAATGAGATTGGTATCAACCAAAAATTTTCCTTACCGTGGTATTCTCACCTCCACAGAAAGTGCCAGTGCAACCACCACTGCCGTTCGATGTTTACCAACCACCATATCAAAAGAAAGTGAATCATCTTCCTTTACCGATACAACACCTCATCCATCATCAAAGTCTGATCCATCTACTTCCTTTGACATGAGTGTATCTTCGGAACTCATGAAACACTGTCATGCGTATATTTTTCCAAATCTTGCTGGATATGAAATTTTTCCTCGCATCAACAATAGATGTAAAGTTGCCCCAATCCGCGAGCCCATGAGTGGTGATCTATTGATCGATTATTGTGAGAGTATTAAAAATCTCTATGACCTGCTCAAAGCTCGTCAATGTGCATATTTTTATGTATGTGGACACTCATTCACCGCACTATTTCGAGCCGCTGGTGTTGGTGGTTTTGATGAAATACATGCAATAATAACTCCAACTACCGAAGGTTTCCGTGATAAATTAAAAGAGGAGGGTATCGAGTTTACCATGCCCATATTAGAAAAAGAGATGGAACTCGAAAAAAGAAGAAACGAAGAAATTGCAGCTCTTGAAAAAAATTTCTGTGACGAACAAAAAGGAGCAGAAAACATTATCAAGTAATAGCCTCTTTTAAAATCCTCTTTCCAATGTCTAAATCACATTCCTTTTCCCTTTCAGCGATGTAACTGATGACGATGCCTCCAACTTCCTCAGTACTCTTGGAATTGATCCCACCGAATCACAGAATCAGAATTTCAAGAGGAGAAAAGGGTAAACTAAATTCGCTGATTCTCATATTGCCCATCTAATTCACTGATCTCTTTCATTTACTAGTCTTTCCAAGCAAGTGTTTAAATCGACATTGGTCTTGGTTAAAGGAATACAAACTCAGGGCCTTATTCCATTCTTATCGAACAGACTTGTGATTTTGGAGAGAACTGGATCCCTGGCCAGAGTTCCACCAACATTGGTCTCACACCTACTTTTTGTTGGAGGCACACTTAAATGTCTCAGACCGGAATTCAATCGTTTTGTAGAGGATAGTGGAGAAACCTTCAACCTGGAAATCAAAGGACCAATCACACCTACAATGGTGATAAATTCTTGTGAGCTTTTTCGGACGATTTTAGGAGATTTCAAGCTCTACCTATCTAATTATGAGTATGCAACACCACTGAATAATGTACGTTCCGAAGAGAAAGGCAACGAGACTAAGGCCATATTTGCCAAAGCTAATCTCAAAGACTGTGGATTATCAGAGCAAATTGTGGAAAGTTTGTGTTCAGAGGAAAAACAAACTTCGCAAGCTTATACGACAATATTTTGTGAAAAAGGAAGATACTTCCTCAGTTGATGAGAATTGTAAATAGCTCATATATGATTTTGTAAAATAGTATGCATGAAAGGCAATTAGTTTTTTAAGATGAATTACAAAAAATTTTTGATGAAAAACAATTGATGAGTTTGTTTTAAATCAGTCCAAAATAGAATCATGACAATTGAATTGATCACTTAGCTTCCTTTTCTTGATTACAAAGTGACCAAAGACTGATGATCTTATCATTTGATGATATGGTGAAGAAGAATTTACCATGTCGATTGACTTTTTTAGTAAAATTTATGCAATTTATATTCGATTTGTGATAATCAATAACCGTTAAGGGCTGTAGAGTTTGGAACGAAAAAATTCTTACTCTCTGATCCCATGTTGCTAGGCACATTATAGCTGAATCTTGTCGAATTCTGATGCTTGATACACCATCAACTGGTAACTCGATATGATTCAATAATTCAATCTGATGATTTGGTCCATCTGCTTTGACTGAGAAAACTTGAAGTCGATTGATGGAAGATCCACAAGCTCCCCTTCCATTAACAGAATCATAATCCATACAGGTGATCATATCTTCGAAAGGTTTAACCGAACAAGACTCTGTAAACATCGTTCTGCTAGTGACGTCTTCGATATCGAATAGCATCAAGTGTCCACTCTCATAGGCAACTAAAACAATTGAACAACCATTTTTCAATCTTATACTCTTGATCACCACAATGATTCCAAGCTTTGTTGACTCTTTCGGGGTAAGAGAAATTCGAGCATTGCTCTTACCAATTCCTAGTACTTGAACACAACTCTGTTTCGAAGGATCAGATGTAGCAAGCATGATGGAACATCGTTCTTCTTCATCTGATTCTGTTGTGATGGCACTGAAGCTGGACATGGACATGAGGGAAACTTGTAAACACAAAATAAGGGTGAAAGACTTTGGCTTTACGTGATGATCAACAGTCCATAACTTGATGTCTTCTTTTGCTTGACTTATCAGTGAAATTTGATTGCCAAATTCGTCTCGAACACACATGTTGTCATTGAACCAAACTTTATTTATTCTCTTGTTATGAGCATCACTCAGCATGCTTACTCGTTTAAACGTTACCAAGTCCCAAATCATGATGATACCTTTCTCATCCCCACTAATTAGATAATCTTTATCATCAATAACACCAAAACACACGGCTGTCACTGGATTAAAGTTGTAAGTGAAAACATAATCAGGACGAAGTGTCATGGTTCAGATGATAGAGACAGAATCAGAAAAATATATCGAAATCAACACAGAGTCAGACTCATGTACACAATGTGTACTACACATGTTGACAATCTCTGTCCATTCATAGGACATTGACTTTTGTTAACTGCTCTCTTGACATGAGCAATCAATTATCTGTTTAAATTCTGTTTGATCAGTGGTCGATCATTAAAATATGGAATAATTATCTGAATTAAAACAGTCTTTTTTACATCATCATCGATATGATTTATAATCATTCATGAAAAATCCATTCGAGGATGGAATCCTGCTCTACCGTGGAAAAGATGGACATTTAAAAATGATTTAAAAATTTCAGCGCTGCATAAATTTATGAAGAATATATTCATTTTCAATGATCATGTGCCTATTTTAACATTTAGGGGTTTTTATTCCTCGGAAATGTTACAAGAAATAAATTATATTCTAATTTTGATTTAGCTTCTATTCATCAAGCCTAAGCATTTGACAGTATTTTTGCCTAATTCTTCTAGACCAATAAGATACATGTGAAGTACGAAAACAGGTGAAAGTACAAGTGAAGAAGAAGAAGAATGATAAAATCAAGTTCATAAAGTCAACATTATCAACAAGCAAATGAAGGTAAATGATGGTCGAGTATCGGATGACTAGTTCATTCGGAAGACCGTCGTACATTCAAAGGTGAGATGATTATCGTCACCATCAGAGTTCTTTATTTTTCTGTTTTCTCTCTTCATCACTTCTCTCTCTCCCTCTCTTGTCTTGTTCATCTGATAGTTGATGATGCCCAACCAACGCCTCATCAATGTTGCCCATTGAGAGATAGAGAAGAATGGTCTCACCATCAATTAATGTACAATTGATTGGAGAGATGATTAGGAGGAAAGGAGGGAGAGGACACAATGAAGGATGGATGACCAATCTCCGTCTTCGACCAAGAGGTTAGGGTTTTCAAATTTGTACTGATTCTTATGATATTCTAAGCCTGAGAAACAGCTTCATGTTCAGAGAAAATTTTACAATCGCCCAGATTTATGGATCTAAATGAAAATAAATAACGGAATGAGCTACACGATAAGTCATGGAATTTATTCTATCATATTATGAAGAAGGCTTGGGAGACGAGGATGAGTGTTCATTTGGTATCAATCTTCAACCAAGGAGTCATCGAGCTCAAGGTAAGAGAATCCATCCATCTGCCATCTCAGAATTATCTCTTGGGCTATCGGTGTCAATTAGTTTCTCGACCTAAGATAGAGAGATGAAAAGAAACGTTTTAGCCCAATGTGACCAGACAGAACACTTCTGATGATCAATTTATTTACCTTATCCAAAATTTCTGCAATCTCATCTCGCTGGAAATTTTCCTCCAGATAAATCATCATATCACTTTCAGCGCCTTGCATCTTATATCTTTTGAACACCACCAACAGCTTCAGTATCTTATCGTGTTCAACATTATAGTCCAAATCAGTAAGAAACTTCAAAAGCGTCCGGAAAGTTTCTGAGTCAAGATCAGGATCATCGAAGGTTACTATTTGTCCCACTCTGCGTACATCCTTTAGTAGCTCACGGAATACCCTACTGTCATACTCGAGAATGAAAGGATTACTCTCAATGGTTGTGTATGAGCCGTCTTTCTCCTTGAACTGGTATTTTATGGCTCTCAACGATCCTAACAACTCAAGTTTTCGACGATGATCTTCTCCTGGCCCCAAAAATGTACGATAAGCTCCTATTCGCGGCATTTTATTGACACAAATCAATCTAACAATCACCCACAATATCCAATCAAAATGTACCAAATAGTCAAACCTCAGTGATTACAGAGAAAGATTCACTCACAAATTGAATTAGTTCAAGCTCTTCTCACTTTGGTAGATTAAAATTCTGTTGAGTAAAAAACTTTTCAGATAAGTTTTGCAAACCTCTTGAAAAAGAATAACATTACTGGTTGCCTCTAGACAGCTGTATTTTCATCATCTGAACATTTGTCAAGTTTTTGAGCGCGCTTTTGAGTCAAAAGTTTTGACAAGAAAAATTTTCTCTCGACTGTTAGGTTAACATCATCAACAGAACGTGAAGTAGTCATCAACATTGTTCATTTTATCACTTTTTATTTGTATTATCATCATTTTATTAGTTCATTCATTTATGTTTCGAATTTGGAGAGCAACATGTTCGCTTATTATTTGGGACACACATGTAGTCTTCAATTTGAATTAGTACTGCTCTCGATATCATAATCATCATGTCTGTTGACAAATCTGAATTCTTGAAACTAGTTGATTTGTTTTTCAAGAGAAAAATGAACAATATTCAGTCTGGGCAAAGTTTATTATGCACCACTGAAATGTATCAATCTGAATTCACCTGTTAAAGATTCTCAAGGCTCAAGTCTGAATGAGAACAGTGGTGGTGGCAGTCGAACTCCTTGTAAAGGTACACAATCGGAGAGAGTTTTGACACTTCGCAAAACGCCAACATGGAATCACCAACAGGTAAAGTAAAACTTCTTTCTCATCACTATTCAATTTGATTCTAAAATAAACTTTCTCTCCATATAGCTATCAAAACTACCACTGAGCCAGCAGGACTATCATCTTCACCCATCGATAGGACCCTGAGAACAAGAATGAGATTTGTATCAGCAAAAAATTTTGTCAAAAAGAAAGATGCTTCTCCAGTTGATGAGAATTGTAAATAGCTCTTGTATAATTTTGTTGAATAGTATGCATGAAAGGCAATTAGTTCTTTAAGATGAATTACAAAACATTTTTTATGAAAAATGGAGCAATTGATGGGTTTCCAAATCAGTCCAAAATAGAATCATGACAATTGTATTGATCACTTAGCTTCCTTTTCTTGATTGCAAAAAGACCAAAGACTGATGATCTTATCATTTGATGATACAGCGAAGATGAATTTACCATATCGATTGAGTTTCCTAGCAAAATTTATGCAATTTATATTTGATTTGTGATGATCGATAACCATTAAGGGTTGTAGAGTTTGGAACGGAAGAATTCTTACTCTCTGATCCCATGTTGTTAAGCGCATCATCGCTGCTTACTCGTTTACCACGTCCCAAATCATGATGATACCTTTCTCATCACCACCAATCATCATCTATCGGTTACACATCGTTCTCATCTTTACAACGTTTCCATCTTATCTGGAATGACCCTGATTGTCAACCAATGACTCATCAATGTTGCCCATTGAGAGAGAGGGTAGAAAGAAGTGTCTGACCATCAATTAATGTACCATTAATTAGACAGCCGATTGAGAGAGAATTAAATAAAGGCTGAGTGATCAATCTCCCTTGGATGATGAGTCGCAGGCCACGAGCAAGCACATGAGGCCACTTTTCAAATCGTTGTGAGGACACTTCCAGGAGGTGGACATCTCCTTTTCTCTTTTTTGATTCACCAAAATTCAGACCATTCATTTGGTGAGACAAAATGATGAATTTTTTTTCTTGCCTTCTTTCATCCACTTTCTTTCTCACAGTAGATAGTCATTATATCATTGATGGCAACACACACAATGGCTGTATGAAGAGGAGAAAAATAAGAAAAACCTTTGGGAGCTAGAACGCTAATAAACAACACAGACACAACCACAAGGGAGGTCAAAACGGAAAAACGACCGTCTTTTATTTACAAGGAATCATCTGATAGCAAAGAAAGGTAGTTCAAATTATAAAAGTATTTTATTGTAAGGAGCATAGCATGAGGATTGCCAACGCTTTAGCCTTTCATGATCATCTCACTGCTGATTAATCGGAGGAGGATTACAAATATCAACAACATGGAAAATTCGATTGAGTTCTGAATTCTTGAAGTCAGGTGAGCGAACATTAGTGTGGAAGGCTTTGAAATGAGATTTGGGCAAAGCTCGACTTTCCAGCTCTTCAACCTTACTTTTAGGTATTTTCAGGCGTAAACCTCGTAGCAGGTCTTCCTCGACAGCCGAGGCATCATACTTTCTGAGAAATGTTAGGAATTTTGGAATTTTTTCCAGCTCCATTTTATAGTTAGGAACTTCAAAGTAATTAAGGAACATAGTACACATCTCGTAGTCGAAGTAGGGATCCTTGATTAGCAATTTACCGTAAGGGGCTACCTTCCTGATCGCCTTGGCAAATATATCGCTGTAGAAGTAGAATGCGTAATGGCAAGTCTCAATGATCTTTGTTTCTCCATCTTCTTCAAAGATGAGAGTAAGATTTTTCAACTCTTTCTGTCTTTCCAGTGCCTCCATTACCTCCTGAGATCGCACTGGTCTAGAATACACACTTGGACAAGCCATTTCGAGCACTACTCTTTCTCCTTTTCTTTCTGTTTCTATTTCCGTTTCTGTTTCTGTTCTTGTTTCACNTCTCTCTTTCCCTTTCTTCTTCTCTCTCTATTCTCTCTGGCATCGTGGAATCATCACTAGGGCTATCGCGGTCTTGTATTTCCTTGACCTAAGGTGGACAGATGAAAAAACGCTTGAGTCCAACATGGATAAACAGAACTGTTTTGATGCTCAATTAACTCACCTTTCGAAAGATTTCTCCAATCTGATCTGGCTGGAAACATTCCTTCAGATAAATCATGAGGTCGTCTTCAGCACCATGCATCTTGTATTTTTTGATCACCACCATCAGCTTTGGTATCTTATCGAGTTCAACATTGTAGTCCAAATCAGTAAGAAACTTCAGAAGCGTCTGAAAAGTTTCTGAGTCAAGATCAGGATCATCAAATGTTACTATTTGTCCAACTTTGCATACATCTTTGAGCAGTTCACGGAATACTTCACTGGCAAACTCGAGAACGAAAGGATTACTTTCAATGGTTGTGAATGAGCCATCCTTTTCCCTGAACCGATATTTTATGGCTTTCAAAGACCCCAACTTCTCGATCTCTTGACGATATAATTCTTTTGGGCCTACATATTTACGATAAGCTCCTATTCGCGGCATTTTATTGTCACAAATCAATCAAACAATCACCCACAATATCCAATCAAAATATACCAAATAGTTAAACGTCAGTGATTACAGAGAAAGATTCATTCACGAATTGAATTAGTTCAAGCTCTTTTCAGTTTGATAGATCAAAGTTCTGTTCAGTAAAAAACTTTTCAGATAAGTTTTGCAAACCTTTTGTCAAAAGGCTTTTGACAAAGAATAACGCATTACTGTTTGCCTCTAGATGACAGCTGTGTTTTCATCATCTGAACATTTGTCAAGTTTTTGAGCGCGCTTTTGAGTCATAAGTTTTGACAATAAAACTTTTTCTCTCGACTGTTAGGTTAACATCATCAGCATTGTTCATTTTATCACTTTTTAGTGATATTATCATCAGTTTATTAGTTTATTTATTTATGTTTCGAATTTGGAGAGCAACATGTTACTTAATACACACTTATTATTAGTGACACACATGTTGTCTTCAATTCTAATTAGTACTGCTTTTGATATTATGATCATCATGTCTGTTGACAAACCTGAATTCTTGAAACTAGTTGATTTGTTTTTCAAGAGAAAAATGAAAAATAATCGGTCCAGGGAAAAGTTTATTGTCCACTACTGGAATGTATCCATCTGAATTTACCTGTTAAAGATTCTCAAATCTCAAGTCAAAATGAGAACAGGGGTGATGGCAGTCGAACTCCCCGTAAAGGTACACAATCGAACAGTTTTGACTCCTCGCAAAACACCATCCAAAAAAACACCATTGAAAGACATCAAGAATGAAAATAATCCACCTGGTAATTGTGAAAAAAGATCTCTCCGGTCAGGGAGAACAAGAAAAAATTTGTTCAAATCACCAGAATAACCTAAGATATCTAAAGTAACTATTCATGACGAAAATGCTAAAATGCTAAAATAGACCTTCCAACAGGTAAAGTAAAACTTATATCTCATCACTATTAAATTTAATTCTGAGATTAATTCTTTTGATTCTTCTCTAACAGCCATCAAAACTACTACTGAGCCAGCACGACTGTCATGTTTATCCATCGATTGGACCCTGAAAACAAGAATGAGAATCGTATCAGCAAAAAATTTTTGTGAAAAAGAAAGATACCTCTCCAGTTGATGAGATTTGTAAATAGCTTTTATATATAACTTCGTAAAATAGTTTGCATGAAAGGCAATTTTAAGCTTTTTGAGATGAATCACAAAACATTTCATGAAGCATTTGATGATTTCATTTAAAATTAGTTCAAACTAGAAGCATGGCAGTATAATCCACCCCTTAGCTTCATTTCCCTGATTACAAAGTGACCAAAGACTAATGATCTTATCATTTGATGATATGAACAAGAAGAATTTATCAAGTTGATCGACTTTTTCAGCAAAATTTATGCAATTTATATTCCATTTGTGATAATCAATAACCGTTAACGGTTGTAGAGTTTGGAACGAAAAAATTCTTACTCTCTGATCCCATGTTGCTATGCACATTATCCACCAGTTTTATGTCAAGATCTCATAGTAAATACTCAGCTCTCAATAAAATAGAGACAATTCTCGCTCTACCGGTACGGTAGTTTTTTACTCGAACAGTTGATCATTAGAAAATTCAATTTATAACCAATTCAGATGATTTTTTTGATCAAAGTTTTATCATGAAACGTTGGGAAGAAAATTTTCTTTTCTCTAGCGATCTCTCTAACAGACTCAATAGATGGAGACCCTAGACTCACAAAAGATTAGGTCCTCCGCTAGACCCGAGAACGATCTGGATTCTTGATTTAGCTCAATTATTATTATAATTAATTTTATTATAATTTAGAGATTTTTGAGCTAAATTCAATTACCCTATAGATTTCTAATATGGATTTAGTTACTTTTTGGATATTCTCAATTCATGTTTTCCATTTTTGGAGTTAAAGAGTTGAGGGCTCAGTTGGTCTTGAATATTTTCCTTCACTGAAATTTTCTTGAACTATTTTTTCTCCATCTTCAGTTCTGATTTTTTGATCAATGGTCGATCATTAAGATGTGGAAAAATTATCTGAATTAAAACAATCTTTTTAGACCATCATCGAAATAATCCACATCCTAATTTTGATTTAGATTTAGCTTCTATTCATCAAGCCTAAGCATTTGACAGTATTTTTACCTAATTCTTCTAGACCAATAAGATACATGTGAAGTCCGAAAACAGGTGAAAGTACAAGTGAAGGAGAAGAATGATAAAATCACGTTCATAAAGTAAACATTATTGACAAGCAAATGAAAGTAAATGATGGTCCAATATCGAATGACTAGTTCATTTGGAAGAATTCATCGGACTTTGATTCATTTGTCTTTCAGATTGGACTTTCGCTCTTATTCACTGATCGATTTTTTGTCTCTTTCTCTCTCTCTCTCTCTCTCTCTCTCTCTCTCTCTCTCTCTCTCTCTCTCTCTCTCTCTCTCTCTCTTCTCCATCCATCTCTTGACAAGGTCAGCTAGCGTTGAAATATTTTTCTCAATGATAAAGCAAACATCCTCATAATTGTCTACCTCTCAGGGAGCCTTTGTCCGAGCAAGCAAGTAAGAGAGAGAAAATGAAATGGACTGGACAAAGCGGAGAAAGCCTTCAGCTGGGCTTTCAAATTTTTCAAATGTGTGTTCATAGAACATCATGTGTCCTATAAAAAGATACACACAAATATTCATACACACCAATGACTGTACCATGGTCAAGATGGAAGGGAAAGGGAACCTCGAGTCAATGGAATAAGAAGAAGGTAGCCAAGTGTTTGATCAACAAAATTTACACTTCACAAAAAGAGAAAAATGGACAATGAATAAGTGCTACATGTTGATCAAATCATTTTCCATTTCAACATATGAGAAGAAAAAAGAATACAGAGAAAGTGAGTGAAGAAAAAAAAATCAACCAATGCAATTTGTAAGATGCTTAAGCTTCAAAGTTTCAAACTAACAAATCTGAAGGTCTTGTTGATAATATGTCATGAAGTAAAAAGCGAGAGAGAGAGAAGGGAAAAATATTTCTAATTTCATTTCTCCGGTAATTACCCAACCAAATCTTCTTATGATCACCTCTAATACTTTTTCATCACTGACATGCCAGAATTGCAAGGTTCATCTAAGCTTGAGAATGTGATATATAATGAATTGATTCAACGAATTACTGAAAAAAAGTAGGTTGCTGATACACCAATTACGTGGTATAAGACATGGCCACTTTGTCCTTCTACGTGTGATCAGTGGTCAAATGATGGACATAATCAGTTGTCATGATCAAAACATATCATTTCGGACTCCACATGTCATAACCGATAAGTGTGACTGGCATACTTCTTATTCACACGGATAAGCATCTTCATTTATTTGATCTCTCTCCTCTTTTTTTTCAGATGGTCGAAATAAGGACGGATGCTGAGAGGAGGGAAAAAATGTTGCTCAAAGCTACTATCACTTGCCTGTTGATACTTATAAGTGGCTCGGAAATCAAGTTTCAATCTACATCCATGTCGATGTTAAGCTAGGCCCATAAAAAGCCGATATGATGACAGTAATCGACATCAAGTTACGACATGAGAGTTGATCCTCTCTTCTCCTCCCTATCTTTTTTTCCTCCTCTCTCTTCCTCATCAACCGAATCTTATTCCTTCATCTTTCATCATCTCTCTTCTCCTTTTGCTCTTTTTTGCCATCTCTTCCCACCATCAGACTGAACAGTAACAGCATTGTCTTGCAAATATCATTCAATTGAGATTATCATCCATCTATCGGGCTAGTTGTCATTTGAAGGGACAGTAGAATGAGAATAAAAAAATCTGTCTAAACACTTTGGAATCCTTTTCTCAACATCAACTTGCCATCTTCTGCCTACTCCCAACCACTTATATCCGTCCAAGAATTCGATAATCTTCCACTCTATCCACCAAGTGAATGAAGAGAAGATCAGTTGACGTAATCAGATGAATAGTGGCAATACACTGTCTCATTGGCTTTAACTGTGCAAAGAAGAAAAAAATATAACCACACATACACCAGGCTAACTATGCAGCATCACTTTTTGACTGTAACAAGAATCCACACAGCATTTAAGGATCCAAGTGTTTGAATACAAGCAGCTTCAAAGTATTCCTTTCGAAGGCGAGAAGATTATCGTCACCATCAGAGCTTTTGATTTTTTTCTCTCTCGCTTCTCTCTTCATCATCACTTCTCTCTCTCTCTTTCTCTTGTCTTGTTCATCTGATAGATGATGATGATCATCGTCATCATCATCGACGGTTTAGACATCGTTCTCATCTTTACAACGTTTCCATCTTACCTGGAATGGCCCTGATCGTCAACCAACGCCTCGTCAATGTTGCCCATTGAGAGAGAGGGTGAAAAGAATGGTCTGACCATCAATTAATGTACCATTGATTGGACAGCCGATTGAGAGGAAGAGAGGAAGAGAGAGAGAGGACCAAATGAAGGATGGATGATCAATCTCCGTCTCTCTTGGATGATGAGTGGCAGGCCGCGAGCAAGCACACGAGGCCACTTTTCGGTCAAATCGTTGTGAGCAACACAACAGAATGGCGGAGATAGAGAGAAGGTAAGCATGAACGATGGGCTCTTGTCTTTTTTTTTCGGCCCACTCTCGGAACTTGGAAAAGAGAGAGAGAAGAGAAGAGATGGAAAGCATTGTTCAGCCCATGTCAATTTGGAGGCACAAATTGGCCTCCGTCCATGATGGTCATTTCGATCAGATTCAACAGACACACACGTACACACAACTATTATCATCAAATTGAATGAACAAGAGAGAGCGGAAAGGTGCATCAACCGTGAAAATTCCTAAGATAGAGAGAGAGAGAGAAACTAAATTTAAGGAGCTTTTCGAGTAGAAGAGGAAAAATATATGAGAAATAATAATTTCTAAAATTTTTTTCTTTCCTTTATTGTTCTTTTTTGAGGCCACTTATTTTTTTCCTATCTGTTGTCGAAATACTATGGAAACTTTTCCAGAGCATTTCTCACTGATATGAATATTTTTTCTATCTGTTAGTCGAAAAAATGCTGACCTTACTGAACAGAATTGTGGAGCAGTTTTCTGCATCACTCTCTACCCCCTAAGATCACTTATCAAATAGATGGAAAATTTTATAAAATGTCGTGTGGATAATGTTGTGGTCAGTTATAAATTGAAGTGGAAATGGACTGGCCAAAAAAACACATACACACACACTTCCAGGAGGTCGACACACGCTTCTTTTCTCTTTTTTCATTCACCAAAATTCAGACCATTCATTTGGTGAGACAAAATAATGAATTTTTTCTTCTTGCCTTCTTTCATCTTCCACTTTCTTTCTCACAGTAGATTGTCATTATATCATTGATGGCAACACACACACAATGGCTGTGGAAGAAGGAGAAAATGATGAAGAAGAGGAGGATGATAGAAGAGGAAAAAAAATAAGAGAAACCTTTGGAAGCTAAAACACTCATACACACAACACACACACACAAGTGAGGTCAAAACGGAAAAACGACCGTCTTTTATTTACAAGGAATCATCGTTCTAATAGTAAAAAACGGCATTTTGGAATAGAGAGAGAGAGAGACCAATAAAGCGATGAATAAGATCAAGTTTAGCTTGAAATTGAAAGGCTCCTCCAAGAAGAAGAAGAAGACGAAAGAAAGGAAGAAGAAAAATAAGAAGCTAAAGCAGTAGTAGTAGTGAAAGATTTTTCCAATCTTCTTGGACTCTTCTATCATCTCACTTTTCCTAACTCATTTACTTTTACCTGATCATTTCTATTATTTGTCGTCTTTTTTCACTTTCATCTCTCTCTCTCTTCGTTTCTCTTCCTTCTGGTTGGAGAAAATCCAGGCATAAAAGAAAGTCTTTGGGGTAGCATTTTTCTTAGAAAAGAGAAAGAACGCACCATGAAGGATACCCGAGATAAAGTGAGGAATATACGAGCCTCATTATAATGTGAAATTTGGATGGCTAACTGGGAAAAGAAACGGGCAAACCGAAAATATGCTGGACTTTTCTCTCTCTCTCTCTCAAAGTGCCTTTTCTTGATCGCATGTCACTTAATAGTTAAGAAAAAAAGAGAGCCAAAATTCCAAGAGAAGCTCTCCATCACCTTGGTCAACATCAGTAAGAGAGAGAGAAAGAAAAATTTAAACGTTATATAATGTAATTGAGAAAAGAGCAACTATGACTTGCAAGTCGCTGACCGGACAGTATGTTGGGTAATACTCGTAGTGGCCCATCTTTTTCCGTCTTTTCACACATAGGCCGAAGCGGTGTTAAAAAAAAGTATACAGCCATGCATCATTCACTGTGATCAATTTCGGAGAAAGAAGAAGCATTCTGTGAGTGTGATGATTCCATCAACGACTCTAAATGAGCGGCAAATTTTATCTTCCACAAATATCTTTTCTCTCTCTCTCTTTCTCAATTGCTGATGACCCTTACCCGGCTCACTTCATTTTATGAATGATCACTTGAATTGACCGCCGAGAATACAATACACCGTATGTCCGGCAGGTAAAATATAACAGTGTATACATATATTTTTCTCTCTCTCTTTCTCGTATACACACACATGAATCGGCCACTTCATTCTGGTGAATCTTTATTATTTGCCTCCGAAATCAATGTGGATGCTGACGGCCACAATCGAGCGGCCAATAGAGCGCCCAAAAAATATCATGCAATCGATTAGATTCACCTTAAACGGGCTCATCAATTGGCTGCCGAGGAAGAAAAAGAAGCAGTCCGATTGTGTGAATGAAATGGAATGGCCACCTTCGCACACTTAGTCTGGAGAGAGATCAGTTGATGATTGGAATTCAATCGGAAATAGTCGATAGTGTTCAGCCAAGCCAAACATGCTACATTATTTCACTTGTTCACATTCCTTGAGCATACCTTTTATCAACTTTCTCTTTTACTTCTCTCTTTCATCCCTTCATCTCTTCTCGCATCATCACCTCACAATCATTGCCATGATGATGATGATGATCACACAAGTTTGCTGAATGATCACTTGTTCCTTCTTTTCCCTTTCATCCAGGATGTTGACCACCACCATCACTTGGATGGACCTTGGATCACTTTTGCCTCAGTTTTCTTCTCTCTCTCTCTCTCTCTCTCTCTCTCTCTCTCTCTCTCTCTCCTATTCTTATTAAGAATATGGTTTTTTTACTCAATCAGCAGTTTCATTTCTCTCCTCTCGGCTATCTACAATCAGTAGAAATGAACTAACATCCTTCCACAACTAAATCATACTTCCATTATCATTCTCCGTTTGATGGTCACTTTTTTGCTCTCTCTCTTATTTTCCATGGCCGATTATGAATTTTAAGGTACACTCACAGAATGAGAATTCCCGCCAAACGCGATCTCGTCAAGAGTCCATCAAAATCGGACACATTTTGTGGTTGTGAAAGCTCAAATAACCTGGAAGCAAAAGTATTTATGATAGTAAGTGTGTTGGACGTTGTGTTGGTGTGTATTTGATGGTGAATAAACAATCATGATCACGCAATAGAATAGATTAGTGTTTCCACTTCGAAGGTAGCCAAAAAATAGCTGCCAATCGGATGCTTAAATTCCATAGATAAATGAATGGAAACGATAAAAAATGCTTTGAATAGAAGGCGGAAAAGTGAGAGTAGTAACAGCAGTCCGAGTAACAATCAAAATAGTGATCATTCTTCCCACTTGCTCTGGATCACGATTCGGAAGTGGCAATTGTTGGTTGAAAATATAATGGACAAGAAGATAAGAACATATGGCCTTGATATTGGTAAAATAATTAGGCGTATCGAAGGTGATTTGCGACTGTCATTGAGAAAAATTTTTGCTTTCAAACCATTTTCAATTAAACATATACGCTAAGTTCACAGTGAGTACGTCAAGTTGAAGCATGCAAGAAGAGGATGAAAGTCAAATGATCAATCGTTTAGCTTAATTTTTGAAGCTCCGATGGTAATTTCACTTTATTGTCCACCGAAGCATCGATATTGCCTGAGGCCAGAGGAGAGAGAGAAAGAGAGAGAGAATGAAAAGAACTTGTAATATAAGCTTTATTCCTACTGATCCCCGGTACAATGTTTGATCAATTCATTAGACCAATTTATCGGAAGAGAACAATTCAGGCACGAAGATAGCCTGTAAGCATCCATCGTATTTATATGGCCATCATTTCGTCGATTTATCTGGCCTCTTTCACAAAATGTCTTAAGATCTTCTCTCTCTCCAAGTCGCTTTGATTCTCGCACCCTAACAGCCATTCTGGTGGCCTTTCAGATCACATCTCCACCCATAAACACAGACTCGATGGCTCTTTAAGAGAGAAAGAGAGACTACTACCACATCGCCATTCATGAAGCTAAAAGTTTTCACTTGTATTCATGTGGGGCCACAAGATAGTGTGTGGCTACAGTTAGCAATTGGACATTAGATGAGGATTCCCAGTTGATTGAGTGCTGTGTGCGTGAAAACTTTTCCAAAAAATCGGAAAGAATCTATTGGCCAGAATGCTGGAATGAGGAGAAGAGGAAAAGGATCATGCAATGAGAGAGAAAAATATATCTCGTGTGTGTGTGTGGGAAAAGATTCATTGATTCATAATGAATCGACAATCAAGATCGATGATCAGAAGAAAAAACTTTGGTACACTTGATTTGGTACACAATTTTTGTACACACATACTCTTATACTTTTTAGCCTTTTATTCGGCTACTTTCCATTTGTGATGAGCGTGAATTTTATCGACAAATATGGTCTGGAATAGCCTGAAGCTAAAATATCATCACTCATAATAGGAAATGAGAGAGAGAGAGAGAGAGAGAGAGAGAGAGAGAGAGAGAGAGAAGGAGCTGATTGGACTCAGTAAGCAGGTTAGATGAACCAGAAGTAAATAGTGGTAAAGTAATAGAAGTGGATGTCCAAAGTAAATGAATGGATTTGAAGCAACAACAAGAATCGGTGACAAAATTCAATTTCAACCAATCTCAGATGTTCATCATTTCGTGAAACATTCGTGATTTTGAAGGATCACTGTAAAGTAGGCTGAATCTTGATTCTACTAAGCACTTGGATAAGCGTATGAGCATGTTATTCACATCATAAGGTGAAGGTATTTACAATCAATTGTGATCAATATACTTTTGACATCCTAATAGTGGGCTTCCATTTCGATTCTGATTAAAGTTCCGCTTTTTTATTCTCGCAAACCTTGTGGATAATCGAAAGAGTGAAAATTGAGATCCCAACACAAGTGTAGAATATTTTTTGGAGCTCAATCAATTTGAACCTTAAAATTTTTGGATTAAAATTGTGTATATGAAATCAAAATCAAAATTTT
Organism: Brevipalpus yothersi; assembly: GCA_003956705.1. Classification (NCBI taxonomy): domain Eukaryota; kingdom Metazoa; phylum Arthropoda; class Arachnida; order Trombidiformes; family Tenuipalpidae; genus Brevipalpus; species Brevipalpus yothersi. Next base: position 79,060 of record QZCP01000557.1, on the reverse strand, counting down.
TTCAATTTTTGATCCATCAGACACTTATCTAAGACTGAAATTAACATTTGAATGAATCTCGAGTCCCCAAATTCTGGAAAATTAGGTGGCAATTTTGACGCTCTCATTAGCATCTTAACTTTCAGGATGATAATGTATACAGTTTGAAAGATAAAAACTATTGCAAAGTGTGTAAATCAGCATGTAACTCTTAGCTTCCTCATCAAGTGTGTAATAAAAGGACAAAATGAGTGTATTCTGATCGAGAATAATCATGCAAGAAAGTTCTGAGAGCTGAACACATAAATATAAAGATTGGATTCCTCACGATTTTATTCTACATTCATTCTGTTTAATCGATGGATGAACTTGAAGAGGTAATAAAAATTGGGAAAAATAATACACACATCTCAACAAGAATCTTCCATGATATTGTATCATGCAATTTATTCATAAGTGTTAAGAATTACAGTAAGAAAAAAAATCAATCAAGGCACATTAAAATAGCTTATCTTCACTTGTGATCTTGTTTCGCCAAAATCGTTTCCATCTTTTGCACTTCTTTTTGGTGGGATAAGAATCACCCAGAATCGTGGATAAAAGTTGACTTACTATTACCAGAATCATTCTTGTTGAATTGAATAATGTGTAAGACAATTAACAGTTTTATGTGAAACTGGTGGCAATAAATTCAATCCATCGAAAAGATGAATGAATACAGGTAAAAAGATTGTAGAGAGAACTCAAATGGAAACATGCAAGGTGAGAGAGGAATAATTGTGAGAGGTGAGAAGCGATTCTTTCGATCCTCAATCCTGATCAATCCAATTACTTGTGTGTTAGATAATTTGATGACCTTTGAACACTAAAAGTCTGATTCAGTCTAGCATTTCCTTTATACCAAAGAAATACACACATTTTTTTCTAATACTCATCAAGCTTCACTTATTACAATGTGAGTCCATGAATTTCCAGAGTAAAGGAAATGATGGCAAATTTTATCAATCAAAATTTATCATCTCTCATGACTTCCCTTTCCAGTAAGCGAGGTAGGGAATAATTTGCATCATCCCGGAATAACTTACATCACACACAAAGAATCATCATGATTATAATGGTGGAAGGAAATTGTCACATCAGGACACTTGTGAATAGGTGTATCCCAAAATTGAGTAATAAAAAAATTTGGAATGCATCATATACATGTATATAGAACATATGACTAAACTTATCAACCTGCTCTCCTGATGATGATATTGATGATGATGGAATTTCAATCTACAAAGCTGAATGCATTCATATATGTATGTACATATTTCCGCTCGATGCAAATTGCTCTACCAAGATGCCATCGTTCACATCACCAGTCTATCGATTCTTATGGTCATATATATTTATGTAACACACACACACACAAGTGATGGCTGAATGATGCCCGAATGATTCCATACCAAGTTTGATCATGCTGTGGGAGGAAGAAGACATCAGGCCAATAAGAGAAGGCGTTGAAGGCATTCGTACAGCCTCTTGCTGGACCATCGAGTTTTGACCATGCAATATGATACCATCCGCAATCAAGTTAATTTTCATCTGGAAAATAAGTTACCCCAAAATGTGATCCCAGTAACTGAAGGAATACCATCAGCGTGTGGACCCAGGAAACAAAATCTTCGAAGAAGTCTCCGAAGAGAGAGAGAATATGGTAAAATGAAGGTGCGTATGTATCATGGGAGATTGGCCAATAATAATGATAATATCTCCTGTGACCACAGTAAAAGTTATTCCATCATCATCATTGATGAAGATAATTTAAATTTGGATCATGGGAATGATGATGGAGTGAGAGAGTGAGAGAGTGAGAGAAAGGAAGTTGAATTGATGATTCTGATGTAACTTCTTGAATCTGATTATGTTACCCTTTTGTTGCATAATTTGCGGCCATAAGTAAGGCGTGATCCGATGTGGAATCGGATAAAAGAGGAGGAGAATTGTGCGAGTGCATCACGGTGGGTGGATAGAGTTTGGGTGGTGATTATGGGGAGAGAATGAGAGATGTATCTAGCAATTGAGTGATGCTGGATCAAGGATGCTCGCATCCGAGTCCACACCATCACTAACTACCACAAGCTGGCTTACTGGCTGGCTCAAGTGCGGCAAGTGGGTGGCAGTTGGCGGTGAGCAAGTGAGCTAGTGATGCACTGATGAGGAGGCTCTTCGGTCAATCGGATATAGCCACTGTTGGACGGAAACCACAGCATGATCACAGGGATGCTGTGATCATGAAGAGGAGGACATACAAACGAATCGGTAAGTCCATTTGGTTGATGAAGGAAAAAACCAAGTGAGAGAGAGAATGATGCGGATTGAGGATCACACACAAGAGAGTACAGGATGCAGTTACAGAATATCTCTCTCTCTCTCTCTCTCTCTCTCTCTCTCTCTCTCTCTCTCTCTCTCTCTCTCTCTCTCGATCAAAATGAGCCACAAAATGAGGCTAAAATAATTATGGGAGTAAAAGAGAGAGACACAAATTGGATATGAATGGGTATGCCAAGTCCATTGCGTAATGGGGGCTCTCTGTAATCAGGTTACATCACTTGAAATAGACCAGAAAAGTGTGTGTGTATAAGGGCACAAAAGCATTGAGATACACACACTCATACACACATTTGACTTGGTACGATTAAAGTTGCTCGTGTATTTTGTTACATCTCTCCACACTCACACAAAATTGGGCAAATTTTTGCTCTTCCGACCGCATCACTTCATCTCATCCTGGGTCCATCTCGTCTCCCTCTCTCTTTCTCTCTCTTTTTATGAGGATGATCAATCTCCAGCAAAGACATCCAACACCCTGAGAGTGTGTATGTGAGCGGATGCATGTTTGTGTGTGTGGCTTGCCATGTCCAGCCATTGAATGGTCAGGATGATCTCATTCGGGTGATGACGAAAATGGCTCCATTCACGCCATCATTGAGCACCCATTGGGTGCGTGCTCATAACTAACGATGAACATGAGCAAGCGTGTCTGAAATGATGCGGATGCTGGATCAAGAGCAAGAGAGAGAGAGAGCTGCTATTGTCTTCTATGTATACGAACATGTACACACACACAAACACACACTCACATAACCATGCGAATATTTTATCATAAAGCATAGAATGTCATCGAGCTGTCCCTGTCCATCGTTATGGATCAGATATCAACATCTTCGATAGTCAATCTGAACTAATGTAATCTTTATTTGATTAGCTTGTTATGGCTATTATTTGTGGAGGAAAATAATTTCCATTCACACTCACCAAAGTGTAAGTGATCATGATGATCAAGTGGCCTTTTATCGATCATTTTTCGATCAGATTGTGCAAAAAAGCCTCTCTATCTCACCAAGAATATCACTCAAATTGGGCATGTTGACTTTCATTGACTTTGCATCGATTTCATCAAGCCCACGATCATGCTGACTTAATGTCTCGATCATCATCATTGGCATTGATATCTACTCACACACACACACACTTGTTCATCGACGATATGCATGAAAAGAATGCAATAGGCAGAGAGTACAACAACAATAATTCGATTTTGCTGGTTTTTTTGGCCTCAGGCGATTGACTTAAGACATGTTCCAATTGAGGAGCTAAAATATTAATAGTGGGCGAACAGAGCATTGGAAAAGCATGTCGAAAGATTTTATCTTTCTCGAATAGGGAATTGATGATGATATTGAGGAGCGGAAAAACAGCATTTCCACATACATGCACACACACGCTCAACCAGTGGCCACACAAAATTGGCGATAAAATTTTACCAGATATTCGATAGCCACTTCCATTCATATTTTGAGCGCATAAATAGAACAAATTGATTCCGATTATTTTATCCTCCAAAATAAAATTTCAACCGATACATCCATGATAAGGCCTTGGATCAGCTGAAGAGAGAGAGAGAGAGAGAGAGAGAGAGAGAGAGAGAGAGAGCATTGTTGGGCTTTAAGAGCGATTCTAGTGTTCAAGTGTTGTGATCAGATGTTAGCCCAAAGTAGTTGTAGTAGTATGATCAAGTAAAAGGAGAGTGAATCAAATGACTCGAACGTTTGGTTACCTTGCTTGTCATTTACAATGACAATTGATCATCTATCATGACGCCATGTTGTGGGTCGATCGAGGCCATTCTGAAGTGATTCAAAATTTCTTCAAAAATGTTCGCCCGTTTGCACATGTGTATCTGGTCGATAAGAAGAGTGAAACAATTTTAATGCGCCAAACTTTGATCTCTCTCTTTCTCAACGCACGCATTCACATTTCGATAGCTTCCTTATTCTGTTCATTTCAATCTGATCATGAAAAAATATTACCTACAAAATTCAATCCTCCTCATCCTCCTCCTCTAGCTCACCTTCCTCATCCGTCACTACATAACGGCACAATTTGGTCTCAATGTCCGAAAGTGATTTCATCAAACTGATCACTCGAGGACTGGAGTACTTGTGCTATATCCAGCCCTGTGGGTGGATATAATTGGCATTCATCAGTCTTGTTCAATTGAAATCAGCGCAATCTGCTTGTCGCTCATGGCATGGATTATTATGAATTTTTCAATACACATATAAACACACACACATTTTGAATTGAAATGCTGAATGTTCGAGTGTGGCTCATGAGATCATTTATCGTGAATACTCTCTCTCTCTCTCTCTCTCTCTCTCTCTCTCTCTCTCTCTCTCTCTCTCTCTCTCTCTCTCTCTCTTGGTCACTTATAAGGTCCATGATTGAAGGCAAAATTGAACAAAAAACGGTGGCTATTTATCGCTTTGATTGGGCTCAACTCATTCATTCGACACAATCGTGCACGATAGTAAATGTGTGTGTGTGAGATGTTTGAGCGAAAATTGTACATCAGATTGAATGTGAAAGTTACTTGGCACAATGATTGACCATTGTTTTAGATCATTCGATTTGTTTTGGTGAGCCGAAAAAACATATGCACGTTGGCGCGCAAAATATTTTCTCCCTCTTCTCCATCTTCATAATGACGAAAGTGAAGGTGATTTCGGCAGGCCTGCCAATCAGAATGAGAGAGAAAGAGAAAGAGAAAGAAAAATGAACATCTGATCATGATCACGGATTGATCATTTCCTCCAAGGATGGTGCAGTACCGTGTTCCTCTCCACCATTATCATCATGCAAATAAGTGGACAATAAGAATGACGAGAATGAATTAATTTTCACTCATCAGATTGTGTATGTGTATGCATGTGAGTCTTTATACGCTGGATCACACACCTTTTGGATGAGGGAGAGATGAGGTTTGATAATGATGATGGTCGACGGTGGTGTGTAGGTGATGATGACAATAATAATAATGATAATACTATTAGATGGTGTCATGAGGTTGAATAATTGAGACCATTCTTTCAGTAAAAGAGAGCGTCTTTCAAGTGGATTTTGCATGTGAAAATATTCTGCCATACAAAAAATGCGTGACTTTCTCGAATCACTCTCTCTATTTGCCAACTTGACGCTCTCTCTCTCTCTCTCTCTCTCTCTCTCTCTCTCTCTCTCTCTCTCTCTCTTTCTCTCTCTTTCCATCTCTTCCATCATTCTGAGTATAATCAGAATCATCGTACGATCACATCCATTGATTATCATGTGTGTGTGTGCCTGGTGTATAATGTTCATAATTTATGGTTCACAGATAATTGAAAATGTCCTCGTCCACTTTGAGAGTCCTAGCAGAGTAGTAGAACCTATCCCTGAGATGATTCTTGTCTCACCCAATTCTAATGATATCTACTGTAAGGGTTCATTGTTAGTGAGCATATGAAACAATGCCTTGGAACCTTCAAGTATTTTTACTAACACACACTTAATGGGCTCCATGAAAAATAGGGACAATGATGCTCGGAGTCCGTGGAAAGTGGATTCATTTGATGACATGAAAGAGAGAGAGAGAGAGAGAGAGAGAGAGAGAGAGAGAGAGAGAGAGAGAGAGAGAGAGAGAGATGTGTGTACATGATATTCTCCATATTATATAGCCCTTGAAGAGAGCGGAAAAAATTTTCTGATGACTCTATTCTTGAGTATATTATCGACTGAGGACTTTATGAGTTTCGTGCAAGACTTCAAATGATAATAGACAATTCTGGATAGATAATACACATTCGTACAATGGCTCAAGAATTTTGCTCGAAAATTTTGACCTTACTGATTGCTCAAAACTATCAGCATAATGACTTGGGAAACAAAATGTCATTGGCTTCCAGTAGAGAGGGAGATGGAAATCTGATTGCTGTTGTCGAAGCAGACATATTTTGGAAACAAAATAATTTGATCGAGTGAAGAGCTGACAGGTATTCCTTCTCCCGGTATCAATTTAAAAGCAAGAGAGAGAGAGAGAGAGAGAAAGAAATTAGACAATATGTGAGCCAATGATTATTAGCTGAGTTCCAATCGATTTGGTCAGCTCATGGACGATAGTGGAGGGAAAGTACGAGAGGTAGAATGGGAATAAAATTATTCAACATCGTTCTTCACCTGTCTTTTCGGGCTTCCATCATTTATTTTTCTCCATCTTCATGAGATGTATTCGAAAATTGCTTCAGCGAGCAGGAGAGAGAGAGAGAAAGAAAGATGAAAAAGTGAATTGAGCAAGTTCCTAGCCTCTCTGTGAAAGCTTTTTTTTCTTTCTCTCTCTCTCTCTCTCTTGTCTTCGAATACATCTGACGAAGAAGAAGATGAAGAAGAAAGTGGTTTTCAAAAAATATCCCTCCTCAATGGCCCTCCCATCCTACTCAATCAAAATGTCGTAAATTTAATCATTCCAGTCAAACAGTGATTGGAGAGCGCATTTCACTCTGAAAATCATTTCCACCAGTCATTATGGGCTCACATATTTTTCTATCTATCTCTCTTGTGCTCTCTCTCTTCCACTCTCATGAATGAAACGATACTTTGGCAATAGCTTCTGCTTGAGCCAAGTAAGAATAGCGAATCAAATTGTCCATCATCAACAATCTGTCCCAGGACAATGAGCGGAGAAAATCATTTTCCAAGCCCCCAAGTCGTAATCAGAAAAAAATAATATTCTTGCATAATCAGTTATTCACTTAGAGGAGAATTAATCTTGTCAATTGTGGGCGAATATCATAATACATATACATGTACAGTGGAGAGTGATAGAAGATGATCGAAACGAAGATGCTGAAAAAAGCGCGGGAAAAAGTCGTTTTTGGCAAGAGAGAAAGAGAGAGAGAGAAAGAGGCCGATTCAATAATCATTTTGCCTGGCATTTGAATATGATCATCATATGATGGCTATCAAAATGCTTGGGAAGTGAACAGAATCAGTGGTACAAATGATCTTCAATGCCATCGGCAAATTCACAACAAGTGGATGTTGATATGACTGATGGACGTTTTTACGACAGTTTCACTGGCAAGAATGGATCGTCAACCTGATGCACACCACACTATGAATGCAGCTCATATACACATACATCAGGAGGAAGAGAGAAAGAGAGAGAAAGAGAGAGAGAGGGGGGAATGCCAATGGAAATACTCAATCAAAAGCGTCATGATGAAAGTTATTATCTGAGAATTCAGATTTCATGCATGAGAGTGATAGAAGATCTCTCTCTCTCTCTCTCTTTCTCTCTCTCTCTCTCTCTACTCGGTTGCTAGTGGACTTGAATGTGGTTGTGATTAGGGCCATCACCAAGAGAAGCTGTAAAAATTGAAAGTAGGATGCATGACATGGTGAATTGAAATGGCCTTTGGGAAGTTGAGGCATTTGAAAAGGAATGAGTTGAGAGGATGAGCTGAAATATGAAGAGAGAGAGAAAGAGAAAGAGAAAGAGAGAGAATAAGTGAGCAAGCAAGCTCTCTTGTCAAGGTATGGAAATGATTCCTCAAACATTGATGCAGCTCGGTGCGTGTCCCTAAGTAGTGGGTATGAATATAATTGAGTGAACATGGAGAGCAAATTTTTTTTCTCTTCTTCAACCACACACATGTCAAAAATGCCACACACACAGAATGATGTGTGTGTGTGTTGAGATTGACCCATCGGCTGACCATTGAGTGGACAGTGTGTAAACATGGTCACTCTATGGGACCCTAAAAGGTAGCCTATCAGATAGGAAGCGGTAGACCAAGTATGTAAGGTTGAAGAAAGAGTACAAATTTAAGTAAAGTAAACACAAGTGGTAAGGAAGAAAGAAGAGAAGATTCCTCTGATTGACACGAGAGCTCAATTTACTTGGGTCCTCTTGTTCTCAATTGACTTTAAGCATCAACAAGACTACTTTATCTATTCTCTGCCTTCATCGGTGTCAATTTTGGTTTCCTCTAAAGGCAAGAATGCTTTTTTGATGCTCTGCTTACAGCTGAAAAGCCGAAAAGTTCTCTTGAGCGACCAAAGAAGAATGAAGACCAACACAGGTCAAGACATATTGAATATTTTACATGGAGAAATTGTATTCCTTGTGATTTTCTATGCATTCACCTCGAATGATTTGCGAGAGAGAATTTTCCACTCAAAAAGTGAAAATTTTCAAAAGTAAAGCGCGAAATTCAAGAGCAGGTTATCTTATCTGATCGCATCAACCACGTTCTGGTTATGCATGCATGCCATTCGAGATGATCAAAACTCATTTCAAATGAAATATATACTTTGATGAGTGTAATCATCTTCTTGAAACTTTGAGTAGAAGAAAAAGAAGAGAAGGAGGAATGGAAAGAGAGATTAACTTGATATACCCTGTTACAAAGAAGAGCATTTTTGTGTATTGCTCATGTAGACGATAATGATTCAAGATTTTTTCTTTCTCATGAAATCCGATAGTCATCAGGATATGTGAAGATTCACAGAATGAATGAATGTAACTGATTTGTGTTTCAGGAAGAGTGATTAGCAATTATAATCAAGCCAACTCACAGCCAGCATTATGCAAACTCTCATCACCGACATTCATCACTTTCTCTCCATTTCTATCTCTCACCGACATGAATTACATTTATCATGCATAATCATAGAATCAATCTTCCTTTCAGCTAGGTAGAAACAATAGCAAGTGAACGATTAACAACAAGTATCGATTGTGAACTTTAATCTCTCTCTCTTTTTGGAGGGAGAGGTTTCATTACATTATGCGTCTGAAAAACTCGATAAACAAGACACTCTAGCATATTGAAGCTCTAACTATCATTTCATTCTATTATCTCAGCATTTTAGGTACACAGATATGCAAGAGTTAATAGTTGGGAAAAGACCCCACAAGAATTGATCGGACTTTACCTTCGTCTGAGTTCCCATCGTATTTTTTCACTCCCAGTCCAATATCTCATCATGTGTCTAAAGTAATCATGATTATGATTGAAATCTGAACCTCTGTGCTGCTTGATGGAATGAGCTCCAAAGCATCCATTAGATTCTCATACTTCTTACTTCTTTCCATCTCTCTCTCTCTCTCTCTCTCTCTCTCTCTCTCTCTCTCGTCCTATCCATAGACTTTCCACAGGCCTCTGTCCAGGCAGTTGGAAATGAGTGAAGACAGAACAATAGCAAGTTACAAGTAGTGAGTAAGAAGAAGTTCAAGATGAGAGAGAGAGCAAAGACAGACAAAATAATTAATATCGACTCTCGTCTCTCCACTTCAATCGTTCACGCTCTCTCTCTCTCTCTCTCTCTCTCTCTTTCTCTATACTCTCCATTTTGACTAACCTATCATTACGCTGTTGGTCAACTTTGACTTGAAAAACGGTGGACAGCAATCGATTGGAGCCCGAAAATTGGATGTGAGTTTGTACTTCTTAAACGTTTGCCCATAACTGGCAGTCCAAAAGTCGAAAAGGAATAGAATCGGTTTACTATTAGCTCATTCAACATACCTTCGAGCACAGCCCGGCTTGGCCCAGTAAATAATCAACATCGCTGGTTGACTTGCTTTTTCTTTCACCGTCCTTCCACCCGATTCTTGTCTGTTCATCACTTTTATTCTTAATTCCTAAGTCTTCCAATGATGATAGGATCGTTTTTTCCAATCAATTACCTGATGGAAGTTTTACTTCATTGTTGTTTCTCAGAATTCGGTGAAGCTTTTTTTCGAAGAAATGAAGATTCATAAAGAATTAGGAATGCAAATGTCAGATAGATGAATAGTTATTCGAGGAAAGATTCTCATTTCTGATAACATTTCTCAAATATTTGTAGATAATTTGAGCTAGGCGTGAACCTATCATTGGAATGATCGTTTCTCGGCGGAACATTGAAACATTTATCGATCTCAATCGAATCTAAAGTCATGAAAGTTGCCGTTCTGATTCCTACTTCATATACCTCAATGGAGCTATTAGGCAAATGTTGCTGCTAAGTTTCCTGATGTTGGTCAATTGAGCTAAAATTTTCTCTCTCACTAACAAGCACACACATTGTTGTTGGCAATATTTATCATCTTAATGTGAAGAAAGTATCACTGACTATGCGGTGGCAAGCAAGCTGCAATGAGAACCGTCAAGTATTGGCAATGAGAATGAAATAGCCATAACATGTACACTAATCTCGCCAAATCAAGGATAAAATGAGCGAGAAATTTGTTGCTCGCAGCATCCACGCTAAACAATGAGCATTCTCTCTCTCTCTCTCTCTCTCTCTCTCTCTCTCTCTCTCTCTCTCTCTCTCTCTCTCTCTCTGCTGTGTTGTATGTGTTTTTGTGTCCCATTTGGATCAAACGACTTGCGAGCCAAGCCTCCCAATACTCGCATACTCTCACTTTCATCTCAATACTTTGATATATTAGCTCAACAATAGGTCCGTCGTAATCAGTCGAAACATATTATTTGAGCCATTAGGACGCATTAATTTTGGAACAGCTTAGCCATCACAAGTGATCTTTTCTCTCTCTCTCTCTCTCCTGTGTATGATTTATTCTTGATTATATCCATTCTCTCTCTCTCTGGTGAACATTTTAGGGCTGTGTATTTCTTCCATCGACTTGCCTTAGAATGTATTCACTAGACTCAAAATTCTGCATCGAACATTTTTGGTACTTTCTCGATCTCATGTCACTAGAACACGGAATTCACAGATAATTGAAGCGATTGAAATTTTTGCTAACGGTATGCCAAAAGGATTACAAAAATTGTGGGCTCCTGAATGATCTTTCAATTGTCTGCAAGGTTGATGAAGATCAGGCTCGTTTTCTCTCATCCAGCTCACTTTTCTTCACACTTTTTTCGGAAAAAGAAAAAATTTGGACAAGTTTTCATCTAAAGAAAAATTTAAGTTCTGGTTGATTCATTTTTTTCCACACTTTTCGCAAGGTGGCGCTTAAGAGTCAATAAATCGATCAAAGTATTCCAAGAATATATATAAAACTTGAAACGATAATCAGAATTCCTCTACACATCATCCCAAGATGTACAGACACACAAACTCACACAGAAGACCTCTGATGATGAGGTCTTACAGTAGATTGCCATCATACTTATCAAATCTTCCAAATTAAATCAAAAAAATTCAACACCAAAGTTTGACCTTATCGCTGGAACGCTCCACCTCAAGGCTACCATTTAACCCTTTCCTGAGTCACACACACAAATGTGTCGCATAATTTATGTGGATCAATTGGATGCAATCGATTTGATCATCTCAAACTTTTCATCCAATGTCACATTGTCAGTGTTGATTTATTGAATCAAGTAGCAATGATGATGGACAAGTGAGTGGAGGGAAGAGAGAGAGAGAGTCAAAGGAGTAGAAAAAGAGGAAGAGAGAGAGAGAGAGAGAAAGAGAGACAGAGATGAAAATGAAAATGATGATTCGCGCAGATAGGGGCGGAGCTTGTAGTAGGAGGAGCTTATGATTTCACATTGCTTGGGTTGTGTGTGGTGAAGAGTGATGTTGAGTTGCGTTCCTCATCACAACTGTGTCTACCATAAGCCATTGTGTCCTGCCACACACTCATACACTCACACAACATATACACACACAAATATAGGATGATACACAATCAATATTATTCATCATCATCACCATCGCCATCGTCTCAGCATCCCAATTTTGTCATCATCATTTTTTTCCAATCGGATTGATAAGTGGTGTTCCAAAGCTCACTGCTCAACGAAGTTCGATAAATATATTTACTGAAAAAACTCGATCAACAAGGTTCACTTCGTTCGTTTCTCTTCGTTTTGTTTTCTCAACGTTTTCGAATACACCAATTTTTCGGACCAGTGTTACAATTTTAATTGACGCAATTGATTCAATGTTTCGTTCGTTGGCGATCATAAAGATGATAATGGCAACGAAATTTGCATCCACTTCGACATTAAAGTGACCATCATCATAAGATCGATGTTGATTGAGTGATTCTTTTCGCATATCATTAATGAGATCACAACTTTCTTCTTTGCAACATCGTTTTTTTTCTTCCAACCACATTGATTTCAACTTTAATTTTGATAAAAATTTTCACCTTCAGTGAATGAATTTTAATAAATTTGTGGTGTGTATTTTAAATTCATCAATAACTCCAATTAAACTGATACTGTTAGCATCTGCATAATCGTAGCGCATTTTCTCTGTTCTATCTCTTATCTCTTATTCAACTTGTTCAATGCACACATAATTATCAACACTTATTCTTCGATCAAGTGACATGTTCATAAGTTCTACAGTGAACAGTGATTACGGTGATAATCAAATAAAGTGTCTCTCTGTTAGTGGTTGTGATGTACGGACAATGTTTCCTCTCGATCCGGTAAGCATGATACACACAATTTGAAAAATTACACATACACTTACATACATACCACTTCGGTTCGTTGATTTTTTTGCTCCGTTCCCAAGTAAGCAAAGTAAAAAAGAAAGTAAGAGAGAGAGAGAGAGACAGCATGTTTGAAGAATTTAATTTTTTCACCATGAATTACAACTACCGGCTCCAGTGTCTCAGCAGTTTATCGGCTTATTGGCCTTCAAAAAAGAATTTTTTTAGTTACTTTTACTTCATGTTGAACGCTTGTTTGACATCGTACAAAACTTGTCCCAACAAGCAATGTAAAAGAGAGAGAGAAAAGAGAATGCCTTTAGTCACACCAACAATTCTTCTCTTTTATCCTTCTCATTAGGACTTACACACACTCATATATATATATCGAAATAAGTGTAGGAAGATGAACCCCGAGAACAATCCACTTTTCTTCGCCTCTCTCTCTCTCTCTCTCTCTCTCTCTTGCTGATCCTCCTCAGCCTTTTTACTCTCATCTTTACTATCATCATCAGCAGCATCATTCAGCAAGCTTATCTAAGCCTACAAATTTCAGGTTTCCAAATGCTTTCTCCCCTCTTGCCTCATCCGAGGCCGCATCAAGAGAGAGAGAGAGAGAGAGAGAGAGAGAGAGAGAGAGAGAGAGAGAGATGTGAAGCAAAAAAGTGAAGAGAGAATATATATCTTACAGCATTCGGCAAGCCGGTGACAAATAACATACACACACATGTACATGTATATAACTTTACAAGGAAAGCAAACAGAGCTCTTTGTGAGACCGATTAGGGACTCAACTGTTAAAAAATGACCCCAGATTGGGCTTGATGACACTAGGAGGATCGGATGCTGGATGCTGTGAGATAGATAGATAGATGGAGAGAGAGAGAGGGGGGAAAACGAAAATTGGAAAGAGAGAAAAAAGATGACGAATGTTGTCTCGGATGACAATGGCAAGTGAGAACAAGCGGTGTGCTTAAGAGTGGACATAAATCAATTAATCATTCTTAGTTCAAGCTCGCAAACTTTTTTCATTCTCTCTTGTTCTCTTGTTCATTTTCTTCCATCTTGTTCATCCTTCATCCATCCTGATCATCATTGCTTCAATCATTCTATCCTGACTATCCTTCAGGCCAGTTTGTATATTTATATATAAAAATGTTCGAACAATGAAACAATCCATCGGGCTACAATTGATAGCATGTGTGCTGCTGCCCATTTCCATAATCATGTGAAGGTCTTTTTGGGCTCAAAAATTTTTCTTCTCTCTCTCTTTCTCTCTCTCTCTCTCTCTCTCTCTCTCTCTCTCTCTCTCTCTTCCAAATCAGCCTCCTTGTTTCATTCTTTATCTCACGTATTCTCTACTCATTTTGCATGAACTATCCTGATCTTGAAGCACACACACACATACACATTATCCAACAGGTACTCTTGAGTTTTAAAGGCACAATTTTTACTCGATTACTCGAGAAGCAACTGTTGATGGTGGCAGGAATCAGCTGCTGCTTTGAATTTTGATTCATGTTGAGATGCTGCATGGTAGTGAAAGTCTAGTCTATACTGAACACATACATTTTATCTCATGAACACGCAACCTGCCTTCAAGTCCTCATCTTGGTGTGTGTGTGTGTGTATATATACAAGCGAAGCTTGATGAGTGATGCAAAAAGCGTCCCAAACATTTGAGTGTGAAAAATGATGGATACAAAATTGGAACTGATTTCGAGAATCCAGGTCACTTGTGAACACTTGCACACTCATAATTCACTGAATAAGCAGCAAGATTCTCATAGTATAAGCAAATTTAGTGACTTCAAATACGATAGCAAAATAAGTTAAGAATTTGAGACGAAAAATTTTGATCCTTTCCCACCAAATTGTAGGGAAAAAAAGAGAATATAACCCTGTTTGTAACATCATCAAATATTCCATTGCTATTAGGGTGCACAAACTTATGTGTCCATGAGTCTGTTTTCATTACAGTAGCAAAAATACGACGTACATATATATACATGTATATGGTATGCAAGTGTGCGGATGCAGTTATTCTAGGCAAATGTTTGATCACTTCTTTCTCTCCCCGGATGTTCACCAATACTTTTACTAACACCTCTTTTTCCGATGAATTGTTGCCGGTGATTAAGGGTTACAGAATGACTTGGTGGTGCCAGTGGTTAACTGTGTGTCCGTGTAAATCAGTTTCTACTCTTTTCTCTCTCTCTCTCTCTCTCTCTCTCTCTCTCTCTCTCTCTCCATTGGCCTGGCTGATCATGGTGTATTGGCGGTGAAAAATGGCTCACATTGGAAGAATCACTGTTTTGAGAATCGGTAATTGAGGATCCAAAAATATGAGCCTTGCCCGAATGCGAACCCATTTTGATTCTTGTCTACGACTTGTTTGGCTTATGTGAATGTGATTTTGGCCGTATCATGTGTGTTCCTCTTGAAGAAGAAGATGAAGGCTGAATGATGTTCGGGAATAAAGAGGAGAGAGAGAGAGAAAGGAAAAGTGCAAAGAGCAAGCATCTCTAGAGAGTGCTTCTATAGCCAGCAGCCATGGTACCCCATGGCCATCCTCATCAGCCTATGGATGCAGAGAGAGAGAGAGAGAGAGAGAAGAGCATGAAAATTGGTTAAAATTGTTGGTCAGCAAAGTACTACAAGGGCCAAAGGGGATCCGGGCAAAAAGGGTGATCCGGATGAGAGAGAGAGAGAGGCTGCAATGGATAAAGATGAAGATGACTGTGGCAATGATGTTGGGCCTATTTTTCGCGCCACCAGAGAGTTGCAGGATGGCAAAGAGTTGTTGGTGAGGTGAGAGAAGGATGCTAGGGATCATTTGAGAGGAGAGAGAGAGATGGAAAGTGAAAGTGTAGTTAGTAGAGAAAGATGAACATTCAGCTGGCTGTAACAATAGCATCTCAATATGAACAAAGATTACATAATAAACTCTCCGCCAAGTGGACATCATTTCATTGCCCAATTGCCCTTTCGTATTGCTCGCTTCCCACTCACTGAGGACCTACCAAAATAATCTCATTTTCACCTAACCTATTCGCTAACTTCTTTTCTTTCTTCTCTTGTTTCTTCTCCTTGACCACTCTCTCTTTCTCTCTCTCTTTCACTTTCTCTTTTCCTCCCACAACCATCATCATCTTCTATTACTCTTATTATTCTTCTTTTTCCTCCTCCTTGATTATATTGTTTCTATGAGATTCTCTCTCTTTTCTCATGCAAGTGACAATAACTGTACATTCACTATGTGTTCTCACTTGCACTTTCTTGCTTTCTCCATTTTTCCAATCTTCTCGATTGTTTCAATTCTATGCCTTGACCATGTTTTGTGTGAATAAATGTATGCCTCTGTCATCTTGGACCCTCTGTTTCATCCAAAATTCTGATACTTCTCTCTCTCTCTCTTTTCTCTCTCACTCACCCAAATCTCCATCATCATTTTTCCTCTCTCACTTTCCATTCTTTTTCTCTCTCTCTCCATCCGTTTCTCATATATTATTTAAACGGCAAAAAGAATGACTCCGCTGGAAAAACATGCCCTTTACGACGGCAAAAGTGTATTTCCGAATCTTTTTTCCATTCTCTCTCTCTCTCTCTCTCTCTCTCTCTCTCTCTCTCTCTCTCTCTCTCTCTCTCTCTCTCTCTCTCTCTCTCTCTCTCTCTCTTCTTCACGTCAGAACGATGAGCCATCTCCCTGTTGCTTCTGAAAGCCATCATCTTTTTTCCTCTCCTCTCTGATCCATCAGTAAGCATCCACCAAGTGTCCATGCTGGAGCATATCCTCACACACAGAATCACCTTCATTTGCTTATCATGTAGAAGCTCTTCGGAAGCCACTTTTTTTCAGTTGAAGATATTCAATTATCTCGCAATTTTGGGTCCTTTTCAAAATGCAACAGTCAACCAATTTGATAGACAAGGTAGTACTTGGACCATCAAACTGAATGATGTAAAATTGCTTACAATGATAGAATCAAATGTGTTTCCATCGTGAAAGAAGTCTAATGTTCCAAGGCTTTTTCTACATTGTTTCAGATGTTATTTCCGTAAATTTTTGCTAGCGAGACTTCTTTTCACATGGACATCGAATGAAGCTATATAATTTGCCCAGTAATTCAATCAAATCAATTTTTTTTCCCTCTCTCATCTCTCCTTGAGAACAATAAACTGCATCATTCTTGATGGCCAGCAATCTATATGTCCTATTGGCACCAAGAGAATTTAAAATTATCCACACAGAGAGAGAAAGGAAGAGAGAGAGAGAGAGAGAGAGAGAGAGAGAGAGAGAGAGAGAGAGAGAGAGAAGTTAACAAGTCATCTATGGAAGGTAGACAGAAAAAAACTGAAATCTAATATAAAAGTCCAATGAGAAAGAGACCTCGTTTCAAAGTGCTATTGGTGTTGACTCGTGCGCTTGCAGCCGATAACCTGGCAAATCGTGCTTTCAAAAAGTGTAAACTAATTCTGTGCACCATCTTCTCAATCATCTTTGCTTACCTTTTCCACCTCCTCTCTCTCTCTCTCTCTCTCTCTCTCTCTCTCTCTCTCTCTCTCTCTCTCTTCCCAGTCTCACTTTCACCTCTCGTCTCGCTTTTGGCCCTCTCTCTCTTTCTCTCTCTCGTACAGCCACTCTGACGGTTGTCATCTTCACACGCTTGTCATCCATCTCTGATCATGCATTTTTACTTCCAAATTAAACTGCCATCGGCCTATGTTCAAACGTTGTATCACTCCCACTACTACACACCACTCATTTTCTCCTTCTCTCTCTCTCTCTCTCTCTCTCAACACTGGAATCATTTTGTATTCCTTTTTTTCGCTCTTTTTTTCACTCTCACATCTCGTTCTGCTGCTCACTCCTCAATGAGGAACCTTCTCTCTCTCTCTCTCTCTCTCTCTCTCTCTCTCTCTCTCTCTCTCTCTTCCCAGTATCAGTGGATTGTTGACATTATCCAATGATTCTCACTGTCACGGATGCAGCATCATTGCATCGTTTGATGTGCTTACTTAATCGTCATCATCCGTTGCCAATTTTTTTCGATCCATCCTCTGTCCATAGGATAGGAAAAAAGTCCTTACAGATAGGCTATGTTGCAATAAATATGTGTGTATGTATATATTCACACCACAGATTGACAGTGTGTCTTGTGTCAGCCAGTGACATGAGCCGCCTAAGCGGAACATAAATCAGTTGCTGGTTTACCCATCTTTAGCCAACTGAAAGCTTGTGTAATCATGGCAATTATCTTCACTTAGACAGAACAGTTTTTGGAAGCTTTTTAGCAGATGTAAACAGATGAGTTTTCAGCGGAAACCAAATTATCTAGTTCACAATATCTTGTTTGAATTCTTCCCTTCTTTTCTCATCACTTGTCTTCCTCCAGTTAGACAGAATTGGTCTTAGAAGCTTTAATTTTTCAAAACAATCAGTGGCAATCAAAGCGCTTAAAGTTAATTTGAGGAAGAGTTAGCTACACTATTAACTTTGATCAACCATGGTGGAAATAATTTCATTCTCAGCATAGATATACTCCTCTAAAGCTTCTAATAAATGTACATTATCGATTTTCAAATATTTTCTATCAAAAAGTCATCAATATATCGAAAATTTACAAAATCTGATTATGTCAATTAAAGGGTCTACATGTGATCGATACTGATCTATTTCGAATGTAGGTGGATCACTGAATGAGTGGTTGAACAGCTCCATCCCATTTCATTGAAGATCTTTGATTGTCAATAAATTTACCAATATCGAACTGTTTGTGCATGATTTTTCAACAGTTATATGACTTTGAACATTTTCAGCAGTTGAAGTGTAAGTTTTGTATACCTTTTTCTGAACACTCCTATTCTGATTCTTTGGATCATTGATTGGACATTCAAATGAAACGAAAATTTGTCAATTTTTTGATCGATAAAACTCAACTATACGATGAAAATAAAGTTTTGAATCATCAGACTCACCAGAAGCATTTGTCGAAGCAGAAGTTGAGGTAAAAGAGCCAGTAGAAGGAGAAGTATTAGAACTAGAGGGACCAGAAGAAGAGGCCATAGAACTTGGAGAATTTGTACTATTTGCTGGTCCAGGTGTGGGTGCAGGTAAACAAAATGAAGTGATTACACTTGATCTTTCACCATTAACATAGAAGAAACAATTCATCTGATTGTAAGATGTGAATTTTCAGTAAAGATTCAAAATTGAATCGAAAAGAATCCAAATATGTTCGGTATTTTCTCTACTCACAGGGTCTATGCTATCATTTGAAGCAAAAGCCATGTTCAGAGACACAAGTGATTTTCCGTTGATAAAAGATTCCTCAGCACCATTGGTTGCATAACTAAGATCTTTAAGTTTTCTCTTTTTGGCAAAATAATCAGCAGCAAGTCTACTTAATTTATCAACTTTTGCCTTATCACTGATTGGTTTGGGAGAATCTTCTCCTTGACTGCAAAGCCAATTGATACCCATGATACTAATCACAATGTTTAACCATTGAAAATAATCGGAGAAGATCATTTTTCATCTCAATATGTACAGTTACACATGTTGAGTCGAAAAATTTTCTTATTATATGAATTCTTATTATTGTTGTTAGGAATAGAGATTAGGAAAAAATAACACAGGCTCAATAATCATACTTACTCGCAATACTCTCCCGGGGAATGGATTGTGATAAGGGTTTCAAATTTTAGTATTACTACTGCAACTTGGCTTCAGATTTGATGATGTAATATTAAACACTGAATACGTCATTTTTGAGCTCAAATAAGTCTAAAATGACACAAAATTTCTCTTCACCTGGCTTACAATAAGCATTAGCTTCCAGGTATATCAAACTGTGCCCAAAGAATGAATAAAAAATCGAATCAAATCAATTAATGAAGTTCAATCTTTGTATTAGACTCGTTTTCTCTCCTATGATCTTCATTTTTTGATCATGAAATGAGCCAATCTTACCTGGCAAGCTTAACTTGAGATTTAGAGTGATACAATTAGTGATACAAAAATGGAATTCAGTGCAAAAATTTACATCTTCTCAACACTTGATCAGTGAGCATGTTGAAGAGGTGCTTGAATAGTCTAAATTTTTTCGTCCATCTTTTATCGGACTCAAATAGTGCCTTATTTTCGGGGAATACATTTTGATTCCTTCTGGGCATAAAGAAAATTTATCTAACTATATTCAAATTGTGAGGCTTATCAAAATAAGAGGGAGAGAGAGAGAGAAAAGTGAGAAAGAAAGAATGAAAAGAATTTTGTTTGAATAATTCATCTTGGCCACTTTATGTTATGTAACGCAATGGTGGAGATTTTTTTCACTCACACACTGTCCTTGACCTAAATATGTTACATGTTGGTTCTTTTTTTTCCATCATCAAATCAAACTTGCAATGAATTGAATTCAAGTGAGACATATTTTCCATTCAGAATGTAGGAATTGAAATTAAAGTAAAAAATCATTTTCGATTATCGCCCGAAAAAAAAGGCGCCAATATTGGTGGGCCCAAAATTGCGAGACAAATGAGCAAAAATTATCAACAATCAAGCGAGCATAAAAGATGACTAAATGATAAATTAAATTGATTTACACTCATTTCTATTTTTCTTTCTCTCTCTCTCTTCATCTTTATTTCCAATTCACAGGTAACCAAATGTACCAAACAAAACTGTTCATGCGAAATCTTTTCGCCTGGCAAAGGATTATTTCTTCGAAATTGCAACTCATGCAATCATGAATGGCTATTCCATGGTAAGTGGTGGCTTATATCATCTTATTCTATCCATCTCTAACATTCCTTTTATATGATCATTCATCTGATTCATTCATACACTTACCCACCAATATTCACCATCAAAATTTGCAATATGAAGACCACATAACACATTCGTATGCATGTGTGTGTGTATGTATAAATATGTTTACAGAAGAAAGCGAAAACTTATTTCCAATATAATAATGATAATAAATCTTGGAAAATATTTTTTCAAACATATCCGTTATGTCATTGATCTTGTACTTTTTAACTTCATGATACTTTCATGAAACGATTCCATACTTTCTTACACCTCGCCACTTGATTTCAGCCGATCAATATTGGTAACCTTCTCCCCAATATTGACCGGTTGACCACCGTTTTGATTTGACATTCATTTGAGTTTTCAATATCACAATTACGTATACAATGATCATTCTTATGTACAGCTCATTTAGTAGGCAAGTGATCTAAGAAGACGGAGAAAAGTGAGGCCAAATTTTAATGATGACCATTGAAATTGAAAAAAAAACAACAAGTATTCATAAGAAGATGAGGTAATCATCATAAGTATACAGTTTCAAGTTATTGTTTCATTTTCTTGATTTCTCTTCTTCTACTAATTTTGATTGGTTCATGAAATTGGTTTCAGTAATACTCACAGCAATCATCATGATGACGTCTCTTTAACTGTCCAAATAGAATTGTCAGTTATGATCTGGTTTGATTATATCACATGATGGTTGATGATATGTCATTGAATATTCAATTTTTTTCTTTTTATTTCTTCTTCTTCCTCCTCCTTCCCGTTTGCTTTCTCTTTTCTCCTTCTATACTCAATTTTCCAGCATCATTTCCATTTCCTGTGGGATTTTTTTGTACAATTTCAATACTGTTCAGCCTATTCTACTGAATGTCTAAGGGACTTCAATGTTTATATCTCTAATTTGCCCTTTAAAATTAACTTGATGCATAATTTTATGGTGTTCTTGATCACAATTTTTTTCTCTCTATTGGAAGTGATAGAAAAATTTTGCCTCACTCTCAAACGTATGTACATGTTTTGTGAACAAATTTAGTAATCACACAAATCACATCATCACGGACATACTCACAGAATATTTCATGTATTCCTCAAAATGCATGACAGCAGAAGCTTCCATTCAGCATTTAGAATTCTTCTCCTCAGGCGTGATTGCTGTATTTATATACAGAGCCATGACACTCTGCATCACTTATGACTAGGATCATTTATGATGTTGAAGAAAGTAGAAATGATAAAATGATGAGGACATTATTATAAAACATGTACATTGCTCTGGTCAGTCTCTCTCTCTCTCTCTCTCTCTCTCTCTCTCTCTCTCTCTCTTTTGCTATCCAATAGCATTTACACGCACAACTATTTGTTCGTACACTTTCATCCCCACTAGACTATTAGCAATCAGGATCCAAGTGAATATGAGTAAATGTGAGCCATAAATTGACCAGCAAGTGGACCATACTAATGATCATGTAAATGAACTTTCAATCAGATGGGTCACTTAGAGGTGGATTCAATGTGTACACATATCGTTTGATTTGATGCTTTCTCTATGAATGCCACGTGGCGGGATGTGTTCATCTTCATCATGCGTTAATATTGGCAGCAAGATTGATTTGAAACTAGTCAACGGGGAGTAGCTAAGAGAGAGAGAGAGAGAGAAAGAGAGAGATATTTTCACGACAAACTTTCATGTAAAAATGATACAATCTAAAGCAAAGAATTACAGAAAAGGAACCTGTTCTGGAAGAAGTATCATGATGATGCATCGAGAGAGGGACGAATCGCATGTGTGCCTGTATTTCAGTTGAGTCCAATGAAAATTTCTAAAATAGTAATTCCATGCATGACACATTCCGATGGCTGCTGCATAAGTGGCCTCACTTCTACTTCTCTCTTGGGCCGTCTCTTGAGTGACCGAAAAGTCCCGGATCCAATGCAAACACCACACCGAATGAAATGCATCCACATTTCAAGCCCCCCCCCTGAAACACCAACATTTTCGGCTGCTCCGTCATCATCAGAGAGCAAGAGAGAGAGAGAGAGAGAGAGAGACTGTTTTTGTCTTCCATACAGACTTTGGGCCAGTGATGGTGGGCCATGAAAAATTGAGCCATGAGAGAGTATTCATGAAAAGAAAGAGAGAGAGAAATGGTATTCAAATGAACAGATCCTGTATATCATCTACTTCGATGGTCACTTAATTGTCATTCTCAAAGCGGCACCAAAAATGGTCCAAAATGGGACTGACCACCATCGGAATTTATCATGATGATCCCAAATGTATCGTTCAAGTCAATGAAGTGAGAGAAAGAGAAAAAGAGAGAGAGTAGAAAAAAAACTTTTTGAACTTCTCTTGGAAGAGGTTTGTTGACCCTCTCTCTCTATTCTATCTTGTATCTTTTTTTCCTCCACTTTTTTTGCTACTCTTGATCATCTCTCTTGTCCCGCACACATATACACACACACGTTAAGCCTCCTAAATACTTTCTCTTCTCCCTTACTTTGTACGCCTCTCTTGTCCATCATCATCAGAGCAGCACTTCATACTACCTTCCATGCTCTTTCTCTTTATAAATACTTTCTCTCTTTCTCAGAAAGATGGTCACTACTTGAGATGCTCTCTGTCCTGAGGAGGAAGAAGAGAGATGTGAAGAAGGGGAAGAAGAAAGAGGAGGAGGAGGAGGAGAATGAGAGGATGAAGAGGAAGGACCATAGAAGCGCCAAAAGTTAATGGCTGACGATCCTTGAATAGATCCTGTTTCATCATCATCTTTGTTCCATCTCTTTACTTTTGATCATTCCTACTCATTCCTATGATTCCATTGGATGCTAATGATAATCAAAACCACAGAGACACACACACACTCATGTATGGAATAACTTTCGCTCTTCACTTCAAGGTGTAAGATGTATAACGATAATCATGCAACTCAAGCCGTTATTCTGAAGACATCTCTCTCTCTCTCTCTCTTGGCCGATGGCATATTTTCACTTCATTCTTGATGAGCTTTTCTATCTCTCCCTCTCTTTGGCCAGCATAAAGCATGAATTGGGCGATGGATTTAAGCCACAAATGAGATCATCATCATGTTGTATTGCTTGAAGGCACTTATGATCATCTCTCTCTCTCTCTTGCTTCATCTTTACCCACTACATCAGCTTCTTATTCTTAAAGATCTCCTCTTTTTCTCCTCCCTCTCTCTCCTTCCTACTCCTCCACCACTATGTGAGAAACCCTTTGATCACCTTCATCCAAAAGTCGCCACTGGCAGATGAGGAGTGCAGTTTTAATTATGAATGTTGATTAGAATCCATAGGAAGCATTATTTTCTTGACGAAACATTCCTCTCCTCTTCTACTCCTCATTCATCTTACTTGTGAAATGGCCAATCCTTTCATTTTCTTTCTCTCTATCTATCTCCATCGTTTCATTGATGGTCATCTTGATATATATTCAGAGCATCTCTCACTTGATCCCATTTCTCTTCTCGTCTCCACTTCATCTATTCTCTTGATACTGTATTCTCAGATTCCATCTTATCTTCTCTCCTTGAAAACCCCTTCTCTTTGACTGAATATTGCACACACACATACATACAATGTCCATAGGATTCCTTCATAGGCATCGAGTGTTCTGGAAGATGCTCTCTTGAATTCATGATGTGAAAAAGGAAAAGTATACACAACACTCTGTTTGACCACAATCGCTACCAAATAATTCACATCACTACTTAATTAGTAATCAACAAGGATTCCATTGAGATTACCTCTTGGGAACATTATATGAGCTCAATGGAATGGGAAGGAGGAGAAAGAGCGAGAATTTACTCTCCATCAAGCGGCACAAATTTAATGTCAGATCAGGAGTGATGATCATAATGGGCCCATCGGATGCTGACAAGATGTGGTCATTCATGGCAGTTCAGATCCCTGGTGGTCATTGGCGATGGAGTAGAAAGAGGATGGAAAAGAAAAGATGGCGATGATGATGATGATGCAAATTCATCTGAGACTATGCAAATTCATATCAATTATCATTCCTGTTCTCAGCATGATAAATTTTCCACCACCCTCAGTGGTCCTGGGTCCATTCTGGACATCTTGCGTATGACTACCATTACTACTACTTTTTGCCTACTCTTGTGGATGTTGTTATTGATGTTGGCCCACCAAATTGAATTCACTTTCACTCTCGATTGCCAGCCAGCCAGTCAGCCAGCCAGCTTGCCTGAGCGTTCCACAATTCGAATTTGAAGTTCTAAAAGTTCCACCTTGATATAGTAGTGGACACCACGCGGCGCTACAAACAATGTCAAGATCATGGTGAAAAGGAATTGCAAGTGGAATATAATATTGGAAGAATGGAGAGCGAAAATGAAAGAGAGAGAGAGAGAGAGAGAGAGAGAGAGAGAGAGAGAGAGAGAGAGAGAGAGAGAGAGAAACTGGTAAGAAAAGCGAAAGCGATGGGAGGATGGATGAAGAGAGGGGAGAGAGAGAGAAAAGAAGGTGATCAGGCGAGGAGGCAGTTTGAGATGTGATTTTGCTTGAGATGCCAATCAAAAGGGATCAAATAATGGTCAAGAATTGTAGGCCCAAGGCTTGTATCCATCGGTTAATTGCAATTAGAGTCGTGAAAAGTCACTCTATTGTGTTTTTGTTGTTGTGGTGTGTGTATTGCTGGAGCTTCTCATCTATCAGAACAAACCATCCATAAAGAGAGAGAGAGAGAAAGAGAGTATATGGGGTGGAGGGGGCTTCGAGATGTGAAAGAATTGGATGGAGAGAGAGAAGGATCGAACAGGCTTCCGATCTTACCTGACCACTGATTGTATTTGACCTTTACGGAGGAGAGAGAGAAAGAATATTTTCTCCTTCATCTTGGATGTCCATGAGCACACATACACCCCAGCATGCATTGCTCGGACGTCCCAAGCTTGTCTCTTTCTCTTTCCCTTCGTCAAAGTGGGAGTGAAATAAAAAGTGAAAAGAAGTGAGAGAGAGAGAGAGAGAGAGAGCTATAAGAGGCTTAACAGGGGCACTTTTCGAACAATGGGATGCTGATGTAACTGCGGATGGTTGGGCTAGGATAATGATGACCAAGAGATGACGATTATGACTCGTGATAATACGAAACCAATCAGATTATGTAAGGCTTTTAAGTTTCAAAAAATTCCTTGTTTAAGCTCTCCCTTTTACTTATTGCAATTGCCTCTATTCGATCACTCAGGAGGGCTTGGTGAGAATAGATGAGAATAGATGAGAATAGATGGATAGATGGATGAAGATTGGACAGAAACGTAAAACATTGATTGAATAGTTTCGATGGATGACTGGAGAGGGGAGCATAAAGGCGTCCAAGAATATGCTCCGATTGTGGGATCCATGAAAGGGTGCCAATACCGTGTCCGATTCATTGATTCTCTAGTTCATTATACATTAGCACCAAATTGTATCAGCCAGCTGCTCTAAGGTGCCAAAAACCCGAAAAGTTTTACCAGGATATTCATTTTCTCTTTTTTGCTCTGCTTTCATTCAGGATCACAGTAAGTATCGCCCAATAAGGTGTGGAAAGTGATGATGAAAAAGAGGATGAAGAAGAAAATGAAGAGAAAGAGAGAGCGAAGATGGATTGGTAAAGATGTTGTGAGGAAAGAAGAAAGAAAATAAGAGTGAAAGTGAAGCTCATAAGAAAGTTGAACAGATATTTCTATATATATATATGTTCTGATTCTGTGAATTGAGAGGATAAACTATGGATGACGAGAGAAGATGAAGACGATGAGGTGGCGAGAGAGAAGAGCAAAGAAATATGTCCCGCGATCATGATGGTTTACAGTTACGTCATTTATTTTGAATTCTCTCGAGTTTTCTTCTTCATCTCATTTCTTCCACTGTTTATTTTCATACATATATACTCTCTCCACCCTCTTCTTTTCCCAGAGTCCGCATCTTCATCCTGTTCATTTTTCCTTTTTTTCTCCTCATCTTTCCTCTTTCTGCTTCATTTTCACTTCATTTTGCTAAGCTTTCGATCAGTCCGAAAGGCTTACTCCCATTTTCTCTACTCTTTTGACTAGTGGATGTGAGTGGGCTACATATACACACACCCCATATACACAGATCAATGATGTGGAATAGAGAGCGACAAGAGACGATATACGGGAACAAGGAAGTAGAAGTGAATGTAGAGGAAACGGAAATGATGAGAAAAGAGTATAAGAGATAGAGGGCGAAAGATTCAGTCAAAAAAAGAAGGCGATGATGAAGAAGGGGTTGCCATAGAGAAGATGATTTACTTTACTCTGGACGAATGTTGAAATTGGATAAAAGATCAAGAGAGAGAGAGAGAGAGAGAGAGAGAGACATGCATACAGACAGGGGCAAAACTGATGAGAAACAGTTTCGAAAAATTCTTTTCTTCCAAGTCCATAGCTTTTCAATACACTTTATCGTATGAAGAAGGAAGACAAGTTGAATAGTGCTCAAGGGAGACACTCATCTCTTTCCTGGAAGATAGAAAATATGGATACAGATTTTATGTACCTATCACTAGATGAACAGGAGAAACACTGAAAGAGAGAGAAAGTCTCTTAAACCTCTCTCTCTCCTTCCTTTACTCTGGATGAGGGAACTTTTTTGAGTGAGGTTACAAATATTAAAGAGGTGAAAGTGAAAGTGAGCTCAAGTGATGCGGATGCTGAGCGAAAGTGATGCAACAAAATTCATGCCACCTTCTTCGTTTTCTTCTTGTTGGTCTTCTTTGCCTACCAGTTGAGGTGTTATCATCACTATTCTGGTTATTATTATTATTGTTATTATTATTCTTTTGGAAGCGCAAAGGAAGAGAAAAATATTGGCCCTCTTTCCCAAAAAAAGCAACCACCACTGGTATATATACACAGACACACACACACACACACACATTGAGTACAGAAGAGTGAGAATATTTTGCATTCGAATTGACATCTCTCAGGCCAAATTATTCATTGTGCCTCTGTGGAGCATGGAGAGAGGATGGAGAGAAGGGCACAAAAGGGTAGACAGGGCAAGTGACTCCTGAGAGGGTGGCTTGGGCTAGAATAAAGCAAACATACTCACATACATGGTAAAGAAGAAGAGAATAATATTGTGAATGTTGAATGGATGAAAATGAATGGTACAATTGAGTTGGAAAACATATCACCGTATTGTGCTCATGAATGTGTTCACTTGTATGCTACACATTCTCTTCTTCCTCTCCATCTTCCACACTCATACACATAGATTAACTTTAAAAATTTTTTCATCTTCCTCATCTTGCTCTCTCTCTCTTGCTCTTCATCTCCATCCATGCCTTTCATGCATGTGTATGTGTGTGTATAAGTGTGTGTGGATGCGGATGACTTTAACTCATAACCAATGTAAATTGGATAAAATTTTTACCATGGATTCATGTGATAATCCAAGTAGGGTGCTTCAAATATTCCACAAGGGAACACTTTATTGGGGCACAAATTTATCTCTCCTCTGGAACTCTATGAGTATACATATGTGTATGTGTGTGTGTGTGTGTCCTGTTTTTAGGGCAAAAGAGGCTGTGAGAGATCAACGAGAGGTAAGAGAGTGAGAGAGAGATGCTCCTCGATGTGGAGGCTGATTTTGGTGGATAAAATTTCAGCAGCAACAGTATCAAAAATGATGATGATGATGATGGCCCTATTGGGCTGTGAAAGTGGTGTCTCTATGCTTGTGAGTTGGCCGAAAAAAAGTGTATCCACTAGAGCAAAGAAGTAAAAGTGGGCAAAAGATTAGCCATTCTGTCATGTATTGAGCTTATTTTCCTCTCCTCCTCTTCTTCCTCTTTGCCAGTGTGAAAGATCCACTGTGATGCTGTACATCACCGAGAATCATATCCATCGCTTTCATCTTAACTACTTTTTTGCTCTCTCTCTCTCTCTCTCTCTCTCTCTCTCTTTCTTTCTTCTCTGGCTGACATAATAGAAAAAGTGGGCCAAATTGATGGCAAATTGTTTCTCTCTCTCTCCCATCGCTGACAAATGAATCCTAGCGAACAGCATCCCAGTGTATCGCTTGTGTGCACTGAACTTGTGAAAGGTTCCATAATCATAGTCACGGATGGAGAATGAGGAGGTGGTGGAGGAGGAGGGATGCAGGATCATCATTCTTTGGGATCATTTCGTGTCTCTCTCCTTCTTTCTTTCTTCCTTTCATTTCCACTCCATATCTACCTGGATTGAGAGGAGAGAAACCAAATTTTCATCATTAATTTTCGTGTGCAATATTGTTGCTGATAATCTAAATTTATCTTCAATTGATGTTTTTCTGAAGTTGACCAAAGAAGCGTCCTTCAGAGCGCATTTCTCAAGGTACTCCGTCGGAGAATCAAGTCAATTTCTGCTCCTTCTTCATCTTTCACCATCTTTCCAGGTCACAGTAGTAACCATGTCCATAGATACATGGCCAACATTGGATGGGACAGCCAGTAAGCGAATACGAATAGCCCGAAACGCCATCAATAAGAATTTTCCCGTGTCATGTCACCGTGCGTGATGAGCGCGAATGGACTTGGAATGGTTCGGCCTCCATAGCAGTAGAAGAAGATGAAGCGTGAATCGTTTTCTATCTCTCTCTCTTCCATGTTTTGTATCACACGTTATACATGTATGTACGGGAAAATTGGTCTGTCTGTCACCCTTACATGCTTTCTTCACCGAAACGCCCCAGGCCATTTGAGAAAGAAGAGAGAGAGAGAGAAAACTAAATTGTAGGAACAAGGAAAACCAATCACTTATTGCGAACACAAAAATGCTACCTTTTGGTAGATAGAGATGATGAAGGATGAGCACGACATGAGTTTACCTGGAAAAAAGATGCAGCTATGTTTGCATCTTTAAAGCAACCAGATCCTGTCTCTTTCTCTTTCTCTTTCTCTCTTTTTTCGGAAGATGAAATATTCTAAGCAACATTATGACCATCATCATGAAACGTCCCGTTCATTTCACCATGATTTTCGGACGATTAGTGTCCGAATGGCCGGTCTAGCGTCATGCAGCCGCGGTTTTCATTTTCCATCTTCTCTCTCTCTCTCTCTCTTCTTTATCTACCTTATTTGCTTCTTCTTTCTTGGCTACCAACAACCAAAACAATTGGCCGGACATGGTGAACATGTGAAGATGATGATGATCATCATGATGATCATGATGATGCTGATGATCATCATGAACTTCTGGAATATATGTAGAAAAGAGCAAAATAAAAGGCTATCATGCTAATATCATCGATGTGGCACTTTTTTGTTGCTGTGTTCATACAGGAATCGTGATCATCGACCGGTGCATTTGAGTCAAAAATTGAGTGGAAAAAAAGCAGCAAGAAAGTGAATTCGTGAATAGTGTAGAGCAGCCGATTATCAGGCAAGGACGGAATCGAATTTATATACTTCCACCATCATTTTTCCCAAAACAGCTCAACCATCTTACACACAATAGAATATACTGAACACTTGCTGCTTCTTCATCTTCCATCTCTCTTTCTCTCTCTCTCTTCTCATGAAACATTTCAATTCCAATTGGTGGCCAAACAAGAAATCATAGCCACTTTATCACCTCAAAAATCATATCACATGTTAACATGGTCGTGTTACTGTTATTGAGTGTGAGGCACATGCTTAAAGTATGCTCAACAAGCAGTAATTTGCAATTCAGAGCAGTCATGGTGGAAAAGAGAGATAGATAGATGGTAAGATAGGTAGGTATATATACATATATTCGAGCAAAATGATTCTGGTTCAAAGGTCAGTTTGGATTGTTGAAATAGTGTGTTTTCGGTCGATACGCTTAAGGGTAGAAGAAATAATGTTCCAAAAGGCAGATGAACGGCAAAGATGAAGATGAAGAAAAGATTGTGATGATGAGTGAGCAAAAGGATGAATACAAGAAAAGGGGTATGATGATGATAAAATGAATATTCTGAACATTTTGCCACTGCTGATTCATGATTACTTATGTTTCTCTCTCTCTCTCTCTCTTCACTATTTTTATGCTTCTGGGCTGCTGATTCGGAAGAAGAGAAAAGAGAAGAGATGAGAAATAAATGAGCAGAATGATGAGAACGATGATGATCACAGGCAACGTTCATTTGCCATCCAGTTGTTAGATAGAAAGAAAGAGAGAGAGAGAGAGAGAGAGAGAGAGAGAGATTTTAGTCGCTCTTTAAATTTTTTAAACATACATGTACATATAAAATGTGCTTGCGAAAAATGGTCTCTCAGGCTAAAAGTTGATCATGGTTACTCCTGAGTCCTGATAATGTGTCACGATTTCGGAGTGACTCTCTCTCTCTTTCTTATATATATATGAACATGGTCCATCCGTGTTCCTTCGTAATACACGTTGGTGTATGTGTTGTGTGTTTATAACAAGATTCAGTCCGTGCAACAGCCAATCATCATCGTATTCACGGCGTTTCCAGGTGGCCTGACTTGGATATGTATTATATATATGTGTGTGTATACACATAATGCATTAAAAGAGATGGACCCAAGCGGCGGTCACTTTTTCCCGGCTTGTTGTGAGATTTTATCGCGCCTTGCTGATACCTTGGATGGTGCCGATCGTGGGTCCGCACGACGCGATTCATTCTTTGATATCCATCTCTATCTTACAGCAATTATTATGGACTGGCTGATTTATGCCAGTCTCGATCGATTCATTTAAGCCAGTATCTAGCACTTGTAAGTGAAGCTGATCGGACAAGAAAGTGGAAGAGAGGGAGAGAGAGCGAAAGTTTGGTAACCAAGAGAGAGAGAGAGTGAGAGAGAGAGAGAGAGAGAGAGAGAGAGAGAGAGAGAGAGAGAGAGAGAGAGAGAGAGAGAGAGAGAGAGAGAGAGAGAGAAAGAGAGTATGAGATGAGCTTGGATTACAAGTCATTTGGAATTCAACAGATTCACCAGAATATATATATCATGATATATATTCAGTGGAAAGGGAGGAGAATATCGTTTCACTCACTCATCTTTGAACACGGTTACAACTTGAAACTGGTGAAGGGAAAGACAATCCAATAGATAATCTAAATTCTGATGAGTACATCATTCGGATTAAGTTCAACCTAATTCCTGGTTGATATACAATATCAACCTGATACTTTGCCTACCAGCTTTTTTTTTCTTGTCGTCATTGCTACATGATGATTCAAAATTGTTGTTGAATGTTGCTCATCACACAAGCCACTGGCATAAAGAAAAAGTGGCATGATGACGATCGCCACCGGTGAGAATGGTAAAGGTTATCATTTCATGCAGAATACGTGAGAAATTTTTGATCTGCTTGAGCTTACTTATCAGTTCCAGTTGATATATCAACTCATCAGGGTTGAACAAATCACGACATAGCCTTTTCCATCAAGTGACGATCATTTCGAATATATATCTTCTTCTTCTCCTTCTATCACTTCTTGGGTCACTTGCCTCCCTCTAATTTTCTCACCGATTCCATGATGATGAAACTATCATGGACAGTATATATATATAGTTGGAAAGTATGATAAATAGAAAAGAAACAAGTCAAAAAAAGAAGAAGAAGAAGAGTAAAGAAAGAGAGTAGAAGAAAAAAGTATCTTCAGCAAATAACTCCATCTTCTTTTTTGATTCTCTCTCTCTCTCATTTTCATCCCAACGAATCATTTCATCCTCCCCTCACCAAAGTGCCATCAGTGGTCATCATCAATCGTCGATTAACCAGTTTCTCAATGGCCACTTTGCGTCACTTCATCCGGATCTAATCTTAAAAGGCCCAACATCTTGTGGGCTGAATGATCAGAAGATGAGAGAGAGAGAGAGAGAGAGAGAGAGAGAGAGAGAGAGAGAGAGAGAGAGAGAGAGAGAGAGAGAGAGAGAGATGCTCAAATGAATTGAAAGCGAAAGTTGTTCTCACAAGAAAAACGATCATTTTGTGGTGGAAAAAGGCAAAATTATAATTCAATGCTGTCTTCTTGGCGCTCTTTTTTTACGCTATCTATCTCGTTCTATCTACTTTGTGGGCTCGGAAAGAAGCTTCGGGATGCTGGCCTTTTACCCAGAATGAATGATGATGCTCCAGTGAGATGAACAGGATAAAAGATGATGTGTTGAAAACTAATGAAATATTTTTAATCAAAATCATTGTCAAGGCAAGCTCAAGTCGCCCCAGAGAAAAGTAAGATAGAGAGAGAGAGAAAGAGAGAGAGAGAGAGAGAGAGAGAGAGAGAGAGAGAGACCGTTTATGTATCAGGAGAGAGCGTTTTACTTCATGAATCAACGTGAAAGTCAAAAGACATCGTCAAGTGAACACACACACACACACACACACACACACATTTTTAAGGGCTGAAAAGAAGAAAATTCTTGTTGATACTATCAAGTACCTTGATGCCTCTCTAAACGATATCAGTCCCACAGAAAAGCTCAATCTGTAAGATAGCAAAAAAAGTTCACGTCAAAAGTGAAAAGATTTTTCACATCACCAAGATACTCATTCATCTCCCACTCTCTCTCTCTCTCTCTCTCTTCCAGATTCTCATTCGATTTCCATTCTTGTTCCATCATGAGATCAGATACTTGTTCTCTTCAGTATGTCTCCCAGCCTTGTCTCCCTCTCTCTTACTCCAATGGTGCATATATTCGAGCAATAATATCGAAATAATTTTTCGCTCTCTCTCTCCTTCTCTTCTTCGTCGGCCTGTTTGGTCGCTAATTTGCATGTTGATTAAAAAAGACCGGCATAAAGCCAATGGAGGTCTGCTGCTCTCACATTTTGCGAGTAGAAGAAGCCGATCCACTTTGTTTTTTGGGCCGTCACATCTTCCCTGTGGTGTGACAACTTGCCTCCGGGCCATGTTCATCCGAATAGAAGAGAAAAATAGAGTCCCGCATTCAGTCGATACAGTGTTGTTCATACTTTTCTCTTTTCTTTGCCATCATCATCACATCATTTACTTCTTCTCGAGCTCAAGAGTGAGAGAGAGAGAACACCAAAGAGCCAAAATAGAGAGTCCAAAACTAAGAGACAAGCCCATGGAAGAGAGAGAGAGAAATGCATTTGAAGAATAAGTAGTAAGAAAAGCAAAATTTAAGGTAAAAACGTAAGGAACAAGCCCAAATGAGAAAAAGAGAGAGATGAGAATGGAATCAGCGAAAATAAATGAAAAGATGTGTATAAGTGAGGAGGTGCGAATCCGCAAACTTATTCGAGATTCTCATCATTTCTCTTCATTATCATTCAAATGAGTCTCAAATGAATCTGACGAAATGAAACCGTGAGTCTCAGGAAAACATGGCCCATCTTGGAATACATACCTTACACGCAATAGGAGCACGATTGTGGTGGTTAACTGATCACCACCACAATCAGAGTGAAGCATTTTTAGTGAGTAATTTAAGTCTGATTTGAGCTTCACACTTAAACATAGGGGAATAGTATATGCAAATAAGAAATCGCTCTGATCATAAATCCAGATTATATGTCCATCCATGGCCATGGCACTGCATTCTGTGTTGGGCTACAATCTGATGAGGCCTATGCATGAGAGAGAGAGAGAGAGAGAGAGAGAGAAAGAGAGAGAGAGAGAGAGAGAGAGAGAGAGAGAGAGAGAGAGAGAGAGAGAGAGAGAGAGAGAGAGAGAGAGAGAGAGAGAGAGAGAGAG
>QZCP01000557.1:18628-44627 GCA_003956705.1 Brevipalpus yothersi | reverse complement strand
GAGAGAGAGAGAGAGAGAGAGAGAGAGAGAGAGAGAGAGAGTTACGAGTCCAGAGAAAAGGTCCAAAAAAGCATAAAGTATATTGGTGTACATGTTGTGTGCCTCTTCTCTGCTTACCCATTTGAGCCGCATTTCGCCTCACATTGGCCCGGGCCAAAATTTTACATTCAAGACACACACATATACATCACTCGTTGATTTACTTGTGTTTAGCCTTGTAAACCATATTTTCTTCTCTGAATTTTTATGTATGAATGTTTGCAAGGTCGCCCTTTGAGGCCAACTTTTTTTTCGGTAAAGCTTTCGTGGCCCATCCATGGATCAAGCAGCGGTACATACAAACACTTGGACCCAAATTGGCCCATGAATGATCCAAACGAAGCAGCCCAGGAGCATCAGTGGCCGCTTTTCCCTCTCCTCTTCTCTCCATAATCAGAAGGCGGACAATCCATCTCACTAGTCCACTCCAGTGGCCTGTCTATTGGAGTTTGAGAGGAAAAAAATTGCTTCCATCAAGAAAAATTTCGCATGGAAACAAAGCAATTGGACATCTATCAGGATGCCCACCATAGACAAGGCGGATGATGAAAATGATGATGTCCAAGACAATGGGAACAGCTCTCATCTCGTTCTCATGCTTTTGCGTTCCTCAAAAATCTAGTGCAATAATTTGCAACATACAAGCATCGTTTGAATATATCTCTGTGTGTAGTGGATGTGTATATCGTGAGATCGGCTTGTTTTTAATCTTGCTAACAACAGCTAATTACAAGTACTCGTACTACATATGCTCACAGAAGATGAACATGAGAAAGGCCAAGAAAAAGAGAGACGAATAGAGAGAGCGTGAAGATGGAAGATAGTGAAAGAGAGAGGCTCCATGTCACCAATAAGATGAACTTTGACACCGATGACCTGCTGAAAGTGGCCTCCAAGCGATTTGACTGACCACATGAGATGTTCCTCTTCAATCTTTCTTCTTTTCTCGCTCCATGTTCGTTTCGGTCACTTGGACTAATTCGCTGCTTTGTACCGGAGACAGACTCATGGAGTCCATCGTGGCCCAAGTCAAGTCAAGCCAAGAGAAAGAGAGAGAAAGAAGCTTGAAGCTCATAGCTGACGGGATGGAACGTCGGCATAGGTAATATTTACCTGGAACCACTTTTTTCCAGCCCACTTCCCTTGACCAGGCTATGTCAGGCCTGAGTCTAGGCCAAGAGACGAGCTGTGGCCTCGGACTGTGTGTATGTGCGTGCGTATATCCACTCCACAGCGGGCCAGTTTCGTTGGGAATACATTTGAGGTCAATTTAGTTTGCCGATTAGCGGCGGTGAATATGGCCTCATATTAGGCCTTATATATTGGGTAACAAGCAAAAAAAGCGGGTCCAACATCAACGGAGGCAGAGGATGGAAAATATAATGGAAAGCGAGAGAGAGAGACTCTGTCGATGAGAGAGATGCTTCTCCATTGAGGCTTGGCGATAGAGGATTGGCAAGCGGACGCAAAAAATTACGGCCATGAGATGTGATCTGAAGAGGCCTGAACGTAGGACGACTTGATAGAGTTTATCTGTAAGTGTGTGTGTGTGTGTGTGTGTGTGTAAGCTTGAAAGCCCAAAATTGACATGATTGAGAGAAGACAGAAGATGAAGTATGTAATTGAGAGAAAGAGAGCTCTTCACATGAAATGATGAACCTCCCCGAAAAGATGGGGTGAAAATTTATGTTCCAAAATTTGTCCAACATATCAGAACATTTATATGAACATTTAGATTCAGATATGATTCAATGTATGAGAAGTGATGATGACAATGTAAACATAAAAAATTAAGCATCAAGAAGCTGTGTACTGACCTTCCTTCCGGTGATTAACTATACAATATTGGAAGGCAATCATTTGGCAGAATAGAAGCTGGATGGACTTTGTTGCTCGGGATGAAGAAGAAGAAAAGAAAAAGATGATGATAATTCGGAAGATGTGAGGCCATAATATGGCGGCATAATGTGCAGCTATTACAAGCGGCCCAAGTGGGGCCAAAAGTGAGCAATGGGATTGGTCCATGTGTGGCGGGATGAAGAATGATTCCATGTTACTGGGGACAGCTTGATGAGAGTCCGATTGTCTTCGGGCCATCTCTCTCTCTCTCTCTCTCTCTCTCTCTCTCTCTCTCTCTCTCTCTCTCTCTTTCATTCTCTTTCTAAACTCGCCCGACCAGGCCTCATTATTTATACCTCTTATTACATCATATTGAGCACCCTCTTTCATTCACTTTATATATCCATATCATGGAGAAGGAGAGAGGAATAATTAAAAGGGCAGTGTCCAGCCATAATAATATTGAGCAACACACACACACACAGAGCATATACACATACAGATACACACGCACACACACACAAAATCGACTAGAGGAAGAATACGTTTACTGTGAAATGTGATCAAAGATGAGTGGAACTCCTTTTATCCTCTCTAAAACATTGCTACAAGCAAGTAGTTGATATATTTTGCTTTTAGAGACTTGTAATATGTATCAGTATGCGTGTGTGTATGAAAGTATGTGTGTGTGTGTGTATGTATATACCTCTCAGAGATCCCCGAAATCATGTCCCGAGTCGCACCTAAACGCTATTAAATACTCTGTGCACACCTCGTCTTCTTGATGATAGATCATCTTGGGAACGAATAAGATGATGCTAGAAGAAGAATAATATAAAGAATAAAAAAAGGAGGGAATAGAAAAAAGAATCTCGTCATCATCTCAGGTTGGTCATCTCAACTGTGTATGTGCCTCTCTCTCTCTCTTCGAGTGTAATAAAGCTCAGCAAAAGTTATCATGTTCATGTATCTGAGCATCACAGTCAAGCTTCAATCAAGCTGAGCATCCTGCATGAGAGGGGGGAAAAAGTGAATATTATATTCAGATGGAAGCTAGGTGTGACACATTCACGCTCCTGGGTCCAGTCCTGGAATGCTTTTTTGTGGAAGAAAAAAAGAAATCATCAGAATGATGGAGATAGTGGCTCAGATGTTTCTTTACCCAACTACTATGGTGAACAAAGAGTCCAATTTGAGAGATGGAAATTTTTGGGTGATTCTTTTTGGAATTTTCAGCCATCATTGTTCATTCAATTCAATGCAATGCAATCAGGAGTAGAAAATCTTTTCCATCATCTATCTGGAAATAGGTAGAGAAAAGATGACAGAGAATACCTGTTGGATACTTTCTTCGTCATTATATAGAATTTAAAAGCTGAATGATGATGGCAAATAATCGCTCTGTAAAGAGTCAAAATACCCTCTGACATTATCGATTGAATTATTTTTCTCATCTCATCTTTCCCTAATGTTGTTTGAAATGAAAATTGGCCGATTATTCTTATCATTTTAAATGCATCAAATGGTCTGAAAGTCCAAATTAATCATGATATACTGCCACTTGTGATTGTGATTGTGTTTGGATCATTATGTTTCGGCGGGACTTACATGGCTAGAAAAAGGCCATCACCAAAAGCTCTAACACCTCAGACAAAACCAGAAAAGAATCATTTAAAGTTTTCGCTCTCTCTCTCTCTCTCTCTCCTCATCTTCTCTTCCCTCTACAAGGGACCATAAGCCTCATCCATTGGGGATGAGAGAGAGAGAGAGAGAGAGAGAGAGAGAGAGAGAGAGAGAGAGAGAGAGTATTATTATCATTATGGATGATTGAAGAGGCCAAGGAAAAAATGGCCATTCACATTGGCTTGCCCTCAAGCTAATCAAAGTTACTCTCAATCTCACTTTATGAGCATCATTTTTAGGTGAACATTCTCTGTTTTCATGGAGACTAGCACAGTTTTGATTTTTTGAGCTCACATCAATTGTTGCCATTCCATAGAGATCACAAAAATACTTGTATTCTCTATCTAGTGACTGGTCTCATTCTTAGTGACATTCTTTCCGATTTTTATGCTGATGATTCTGATGCACTTGTATCTTAAAAGTATACATATATATATAAATGTTCATACGTGTATTCTGAATGGAATGCCTCATGAAATACAAGAAGAAGAAATGGCTGCAGAGGAGGTGAGAGAATCAAGTTGAAAAGACTTGAAATGAAGAGTGTAAGAGAATGAAAAATATAAGTGTCTACTTTGTGCCATACATTATTCAATGGCATCTTTTTTCAACTTCTTTCCCCTGGAATATTTTACATTGTCTCATGAAATATTCAATACAGCCTCCTTAGCAGTCCCTTTCTCTCTCTCTCTCTCTCTCTTACTCACTTGGCCTCTTTCTCATCATCATATTTTTCTCTTTCTCATTCTTTCTCATCTCTGTCTATTTGCTGCCTACCCATGAGCACTTCGAATTGTTGCACAAAACGATACTGATACCGATCGGGTTGAGAGTTTTGACAAAATATTGACACCATTCGAGATGGGAGTTGGGAACCCTTATATGTCCCATTGTGGGGTCCAAAGTTTCCACAAATTTTTGGGATCCTTTCTCTCTCTTTTTCCATGAATGAAGAAAGAAAGAGAGAGAGAGACCACTGGGAATGGAGTATAAATTTATCATGTCATTCATATGTTCAGTTACAAAGAGTAAAAGAGATAGAGTAAGTGAGATCAAAAGGTCCATGCTTCCTGCCACTTCCTCAACTCCCACCATCAATTGTATCCATTCCACCCACTCTTCTATCTATTTTTCTTTTTTCTCTCCCTTCGCTTACCATTCTCACTTGGTGAATATATATATGTATACATATACACACTTATTTCGATATTCAACAATTTGGCTACTCCAAAAAGGCCGCTAAATCATCGTCCCATATCCACTCTATCCAACTCCCACTGTCATCTCAATCTGCTGGAGCAATTCACCGTCAATTGGCTAGTGAGAATAAAACGTTTTCCAGTGAATTTATCCATGCCTTCAGGGCAATTTATCATCTAACCAATATTGGCGAGAAGAAAAAAATTTTGCTCCATTATCTTTCTCTCTTCATTTTAAGAAGGCTTTCTGTCCTCTCTC
This sequence comes from Brevipalpus yothersi, assembly GCA_003956705.1. Classification (NCBI taxonomy): domain Eukaryota; kingdom Metazoa; phylum Arthropoda; class Arachnida; order Trombidiformes; family Tenuipalpidae; genus Brevipalpus; species Brevipalpus yothersi. The sequence continues at coordinate 39,608 of QZCP01000557.1, read as the reverse complement.
TCTTTCTTTCTCTTTCTTTCGCAGCCACATAAACTATGCTGTTTTTCGGATCAATTTTATCGGCAATATGTAGAAATAAAAACAATATGAATATGTATTCTCAATTAAGCACGGAAGTGAACTGATTTGATCAGGCACTCCGAGCTCCTGTGGAGAAACGAAAAGTGATCCCAGTGTCAGTCCACTTTGAGCATAATTTTAGTTACCGAATCAAGAGTGTATAGCCCCCGAAACGCTACAAATCGCCCAACGAGAAATCCATAATGAAGGAATCCACCAATGGACTTACGATTGGCGGATGTTTACCTGGTGAGAGGAATCGGTTGCTCGAAAGAGCTTCAATTTCCTATTCTCATCATCGGTTTCCTTCTTCTTCTTCTTTTTCTTCTTTCCTTTTTGATGCCCGATGACATTGTCTTCCTCATCCTCTCCAGCCACATCTTCTTAGCTATGTCTCTCTCTCCCTTATATTTCTTATATTCTCATTTCGAAATTTTCTCTCTCTCTCTCTCTCTCTCTCTCTCTCTCTCTCTTTCATCCGCCATTTCATCATTACTCTCATCATCTAATAGCGACTCTCGATGGCCTCTTCTTCCTTCTCTTCCTCCTCCACAAAACAATCAGTCTCATCATACATACTCTACTTTACATAACATTATTTTCTCTCTTCGCTTTTTCCATTCCCTCTCTCTCTCTCTCTCTCTCTCTCTCTCTCTCTCTCTCTCTAACTTCCTTCACTCATTTGAATGCAATGAAAATTCATCATCATAATTTGCATTTGCCATCACACAGACAATGTCAAAATGAAAAGGAAGTGTATCACTCCTTCCCTTCGGTTACGCTCGATTTGCCCACTTGAGTAGGGTCAAAATCTGCTTCTTCAATCGTCAATAGTGAACAGTGCGAAACGAAAAGAGAGAGAGAGAAAAAAAACTTGGCCCATCTCTCTGCATGCCTTGAGGCCACTTTTCTGAGGACTCTTAAAATCTCATCTCCTTGGAATGCTCTTCTCACTCTTTGCCCACCTCTCTGTGCACACATATATGTACGAACGTTTTTCACCCTCGGAATACCAGAATCAGCAAGCGACTAGCGACAGAATGCTGGCATGTATTCCTCATTCTCTTACCGGACTGCATTATTATCGCTAACCCAAAAGAGAAGGAGGAGGAAGAAGATTTGCTACGATAAATTATCAATACTAATTTTCTGGACCCACATGTCAGAGTCTTACCTTCACTGTTGGACTGTGTTGAATTCAAAAATATTGCATGGAAAAAACATTGGAAAAAATTTCAGAATTTTTTCACTTCAGGACCTCTCACTCCAACACTGGGTACTCAAAAGTCCTTATGTGCACCATTCAACGATAAGAGGCTGCCACCCTGAGTGAAAGTTGGATGAAAAGGACCACCACTCACAGTGATTGTTGTCATCTTTTCTCGCTCTTAGCATCTCTTATGTGCCATGATGCCCTTTTGATGGTATCCAGAGAGCTTAGTCAGATTTTTCTTTCTCTCTCTCTCTCTTCTTCATCTTATTTTTTTGCCATCTCTTCACTGTTATAGTGGGCTTTGGGTCTGTCTACATTTTGGGCCCTCTTCTTGCTCGCGCGGATCACTATCATCCGCTGCCTAAATTAGGGTCTCATCCATCAGAACACCATCATGGCTGATAAATCTGCGGGAAATTTGACATCCTTAGCTCACGGACTCGCGGCAAGCTTCACACACACACATATTTATAAGACTGTGGCAGCAAGTTTGATATTGTAGAAAGTAGAAGAAAAAACAGAGGCCAATAGACAATCATTTGCCGCATTCTCATGCAAACTAGCCAAGGAATAGAAGAAGAGAGAGAGACAGCTTGATGTACAATTGATGCTCTCTTGTATTGTGGTTTCATTTTGACAAGCTCTTGGATCATCAGGTTAATGTGCTCGACTCTTGGCATGCTGATCTGTCTGATAGAAGAGAGAGAGAAAAATGTTCGGAAAAAAATCTCAGCAGATCGTCCTTATTGCCAGTCTCATTTCCATGAACTTTTTTGATTGACTGGAAAAAAGAGAGAGTCCAGCAAAGATGAGTCTTTGCATAAATTTTGATACATATTGGCTGTCCATTTTGATACTCTCTCAACTGACAGGATCATCACACATGTCTTGTCATCGAAAAAATTACCACAGCAATGTTTGATCTGAGATGCTGAAAACCTTTCCATCATGATAGACTCAAGTTGGTGACTGAAAGTATTCTCACAAGACTTGTTACATGTTCATGTAACATTGCCACCATAAATTGCAATTTTCGCTACTCATGTTCTCAAGTTTTGGTAACACATCACAGCTCAAAGCTCAAAGGATTCATCAAGGTTCATAGATTTTCTTGGAAATTTTCAATTTATTCACTCAAAGTGATCATGTTCCAGTGGATTGCCAAAGACTTTGGTCCAACATTGGATTCCAGATTGCTTTTTCTTCTCAACATCTATTCGTATGAGCTTTTCTCTCTCTCTCTCTCTCTCTCTTCCATCTCGTTTTTCTCTCTCGCAATTTTCACTTGATGTAACCGAAAAAAAGACATAAATCTTGGGACAACGAATCTTTCCTTGAATAATCACTGTTTCTGTTGGATAAGATTCCGGAACAGACCGTTTTCTGGTTTTCAACAAGTCTAATTATCATAGCATCATCCACCAAGCAACATCCTCATCACGGCTTGCTTTCCCTCTCTCTCTCTCTTTCTTTCTTTCTTTCTTCTTCTTCTCTAGCCTGCATCACCCGCACACATATATACACACACAAGACAGCCAACAAGCGAATAATTTATCCTCATCTTCTCCACTCTCTTCTGACTTGTTCACTTTCACTTTCTTCTTCTTCCTCCAATACAGCCTCTCTGGTTGTGAAAATAATGTTCACAAGCCCGCACTTTTCCCTCTCTCTCTGTCTGTCAGTAAGAACGTTTCAGACTCAGAATATTCTTCTTCCTCTTCTTCTGCCTTGCTATTCTCGACCAACAAATCAACCAATGAACACAGGCGAATATTGATGCACATAATCGAAAAAGGAGAGAGAAAAAAGCCATGAAATGCTAAATAACCAAGTAACTTGACCGCATTATGCACAAACTTGTGCCAAAGATGAGAGGGAAAAGAGATGCAAAAGAGTTGAGAGGAAGATGAGAACATTCTTCATAGCTCTTTGATTTAGGCTTTTCTCTCTCTTCTTTCAAGATGAGAATATGAGTAAAGTAATACAGTGGAATGCTATATAGCACTGTAGAGGCTCCAAGTAAAAAAAAGCAATTTCGAGATGCTATTTTCCTCGCCTCACGATGGACTCGGAGAAGACAAACTAGCTGAGAGTGAAAAGTGTAAGAAAAAGATGAGGAAGAAAGCAGCGAGAGTGTTTAACATGATGATTATGAGCAGCATCATTTTCCGTTCACTGGGTAACGTCACATCGTAGCCATGCATAGATGCCGTGAAATGAGGATCTATCTTTTGCTCTCTTCTACATACACATAGCTAACAGCTTAAATCATGAAGCATGATCAAGCCATCGAGAGACACCCTCACCATGATGGCTTGTTTGGACATGAACATGCTTAACTGGAAGCCTCATTCCATTAGCTTCTCCTCTCTTCATCTTCCATGAGCATCCCTTTTCATACAAGAGCTCGATGCAGCATCAATTCCTCGGACGATTTTGCTCTCTAACTTTTTTGGATATAAAACGAGGCAAACTTGTGAAACATGGCCACAAAATTTTTTCTTACTCCTCACTTGGAAGGCAAAAGATTAACAAGGCGTCAATGAAAGATGAGAGAGAGAGAGAGATGAAAAAGTGGCTATTTTGACTACAAGTCCGGAGAGTTTTGGAGTCTCTCTGCAGGATGGAATGAAATCGGATGGATGTATAAAAATGCTCTCAAGTGCTCTACCATCATCAAGATCCTCTGTCCCTCCCCTACTGAACATTACACATTACTCGATTCTGTCCGATTTAGTCATGCTTTTCCCTTGATTCTGTCAACGGTAATCTTGATTAATGTCTCGAAATCAGTTTGTCTGATCTGATTTTAACTTGGACCACTCTTGAGACTTAGAGAGAACCATTCTGGCCGATTTGGGGACCCAACCGGGCTATATGTGTATGTGTATGTGTGTGTGTGAGAGAGAGAATGTGTAAATATCAACAGGGTCAGGGCAAGGCCAATGTTTAGAATGGATGTTGGAACTCCATCAGTGAGGTAACTCACCATTGGATAGTCTGATTGGCTCTTTCTCGCTCTCTCAGTATGAATGAGGTGAGAATAGTGATGCTAAAATACATTCAATTTGACTTAATTCCTTATTATGACATGTAACATCTCAAGTTGCGATTTGCTTGCTGCTTTTCATCTTTCTTAATTATCCACCAAATGCAACATTAATCTTACTAGTCTGAGGAGAGGATAGGAAGAAAGAGGAAGAAAAAGAAGAAGAAGAAGAAGAGATGCTGCTGAGAAGTAAAGAGAAAGAGAAAGATATAAGTGTATCTTTGCTCTCGGCTATACTGAAAAGTTCAGTTCGCTCCCATGAATTGCAGACAATTTTATTTCAGGGTCGCTCGCAAAATGCATGCTATTTGGACAGTTTCTTCAATCCCAATCAAACATACTCAAACGTACACACACACACACACAGCATCCTTATCATTCATCTTCTCTCTTTCCCTTGTACTTGACTCACTATGATTTGCATTCCAGCTGCTTCATCTTCTTCCTCCTTTCTTTTTATTGCCCATTTTTACTCCTTTCAATCCCAAAAATCTTTCTCTCTTTCTAGCATTCGAATCTCACTTATCAATCGTAAGATGGATACACGAGATAGAGAGTTGATTTTATTTTCTTTATTCCCTGTTCGTGAATGGAAAAGTGAGGAAGAAAGATCTCACAGCTTCGAAATGAAGAGGCGGAGGAGAGAGAGAGAAAGAGAAAGAGAAGGAGAGATGGGAAAAAAGATGCTGTGAGTGAAATCGACTAGGAAGGTTGCAATTGAATTGAAACACCACACAATGGCACGATTGGCAGTGGCAATGGTGGTGCTGGTGTGGATGTGAGAGAAGAGACATGTTTCCACCTCTTTTGCACACTCGATATTATAGGCTTTGAACTAGTTGCCAATATCATGGAGAGAGAGAAGAATAAGTATAAGAAGAGAGAAAGAGAGAGAGAGAGAGAGAGAGAGAGAGAGATAATCTGATTGTAAAGCTACCGAGAGAACGCAGAAAAGAAAAATAAGGTAAACTTGAAGACCTACCAAAGTTCTCTTGTATCATTGAAAATACATGTATTGATTCTCTTCCTCTGTTCCTGTCTCTCTCTCTCTTCCTCTCTTTCCCATGGAATCACAATCATATCAAACTTTGTGCTCACGTTTCCTATGTAATCTAGCAATATCTTGCCATAATCAACTTACGCTCCTGCTTTCCAGTAATCGTCACTGTATTGTGTATGTGTTCATCTTCTTCTTCTGCGTCTCTTTGCCATCTTTCTCTTCCCACACGCACACACACACATAGTCAGTCTCCAGCATATCTGATCTCTGCTTTTCGTTCTCATCCTCATCACACGCGCATCTTTTTGCTCTCTCTCTCTCATCTCGTTCCCTTGACATCCTTTGATTTCCCGGGTCACTAAAAGAGCAATACACAAGAGTAGAGATTAAGTCAAGCCGAATCAATATCCGTATCATAAGGTGAAGCAAATTGAAAGTCACCCGAAAAAAGAACGATGATCAATTGGTACGCAAATTCAAGGCAAAAAAATCAAACCATGAAGCAAAAGAGAAGGAGAAAGAGAAAAGTATTGCCGAAATATTACGTTGCTGAGAAGCTGTGCAACAGGATGATCATTGGACAGAGGTAACAGGCTTGTGGTTTTCTAAGGTGTAATTAAACTAAATGCCTTCCAGTTTTTACTCCTCCTCTTTGCAAACAGCATCCTCTCTCTCTCTCTCTCTCTCTCTCTCTCTCTCTCTCTCTTTTGAGCCTTTGAACATACCACATCTCTGTGTGAGCTGTGTTCAAGCTCATCATTTTGGAGGATAGAGAAGAAAAGAAAGTCCTATGGAAGACACGCTTGACGAGGCAAGCTTGATGTGCCTTTTCGATTCTAGTAATTAACACTGTGATTATGGGTCTGATAAAAGAGAGAGAAAGTGGGAAAAAGCTACGAATCATTGGGACCACTATTCACAAAGCCATTGAAGAGGACTAGAAATAGGTTGAAAATGAGTTTGTCGATAATTTTGATGGAGAGAGAGAGAGAGAAGATGAAAATATGCTGGAATGGGAAGAGAGTAGACAGTTGGAAAGGATAAGTGGAGAACACATTATCGATGAGAAAATGTGCTGGTCAATCGCCTTCAATCAGTCACAAAGTGAATTGATGTTCCTCTTCAGGACCTCAGCTTACTCACTTGGGACGAGCTCGTAGGCGAAAGCTGCTTTCTATCTGTCTATTGTATGTGTGTGCCTGTTGACCAGTCCATCAATCGGAAAAACAAGCAAAGGGTCATTTTTGGTGAACGATCAACAGTTAATGATGAAGTAGGGAGAGAGAGAGAAGCTGAAGAGACCTGCAAACTCAACAGCGATGGATGATGGACCTGATGAAACAATGAAAATTATGATAGACTAAGATGATGATTACAGATGATGTTGATAAGCGACCATCACTCGATCAATCTTTTGACACTGTATGTCATTGATTTCATTTTTATTCATTTCTTCTGACTGTGTAAACAGTGAGCAATAGAAGATGCATGGCAGTGTTTGATTTGGGAACCATGTATCGAATAACAATTGATCATTTGCATTTCACTGGAATAATAGCAATTTGCTTTGCATACACAATGTGTTGTGTATATATATTCTCCTTTCTTCTCCCATATCTTACCTTTAAATCGTTTTTCCCATACCACTTCACTAGTTCTTCAGAAAATCTTGCGTGCCTCTCATCCCTGTTGACACTTACTCGACTTCATCCTTCTTCTCTCTTTTTCTTCCTGAATCACAATCATCATCCATGAAACCATCTTTCCTTACCTATCCTTCAAACATCAGAGCATCCTCATTCTATCTCATCTTGAGAGCAGTCTTCCTGATCCTCTCTCTCTCTTTCTTTCTTTCTCTACCCTATCTCCTCCTCCACTTAGCCTTCTCGAAATTAATTAACATTCAATTAACTACTCTCTCGTTTATCAGTCAACAGTTGCCGTTGATGCGGTTTCTCACTCTCTCATTCTTAGCCAAAGCATCCTCCTCCATCGAGGTCTTGTAAGCGTGAACACACGATACAGCCAATCAGAGTGGTGATGACAAGATGTGAGAACGAAGCAGAAAAAGTGAAAGAAAGAGAAAAAGAAAGAGAGAGAGAGAGAAAGATAGTGAAATCTTTTTCACAGTAATAATCATATCATGTTGCGTGTGTGTCTCAAGATACAAGAAACGCAAATGTTGATGAGGAGGAGGAGAGAAAGATAGAAGAAGATAGAAAGTGTCGCCATGCGTGATGCTGGAACATTTGTTGACACTTTAGGGAAGGATGATTGCTCATGTCACGTGTGTGTATGTCATCGTTAACCTATCATCTTGAAGCTTGAAGCTCAAGTGTGTCCTTCTCATGCTTCGGCGCACACGTGACTAGTGTGAAGAAGAGATGTATCTTCTTACTTCTTCCTCTCTTTCTATCTCTTTTTTCTTCATCTTCTTCTGCTTCTCTCAGCATCCTTCTCTTCACCGAATGGAGGCTTCCTCTTCTCCTCCTCTTTCTTGTCCTCTCTCTCTCACTCTATTTCGATCCACTTTCATACACCTCATCCAGAGCTTCATATCATGCTCATGAATTTTTTAACTCCATGTTCAACCTTAACCGTATCTATCTCTATCTCTCTCCCCTCAGCCCAGCCCATGATGGAACACTTATCTGTCCATCTATATATTTGATTGTTTTAGCTTCATGATTTTGCTCTCTCTCTCTCTCTCTCTCTCTCTCTCTCTCTCTCTCTCTCTCTCTCTCTCTCTCTCTCTCTCTCTCTCCTCTCGTTCATTTACTCTGACCAGATTATTACTAATTGTGTGTGTGTGATCCACATCATGTTGAAGCTCAGGCATGATGATAATTTTGAGTCATCTCAAGTTTGATGATGAGTTGAGTTTTCATGTGGCTACACATCAAAGTGGCTTGATATAGTGAGAATAAAAATCACAATTACAACAGCAATGAATTGAGGAGGACTATCAATGATAATAATGATTGTGTGTGAGTGTGTATGAGAGTGAAAAAGAAGAAGAGAAGCCTATCTGGAATCATTAGAAGACTGATATTTGGATAGTGAATGGGTTTGCATAAATTAATCAACCCAACGATATCATCGCTTTGGGCATCAAAGGGGTCAATTGATAGTGATGAATGATTACGTGGCTTTAGTTACCGCTTCTTATCCAATCAACTGGGCCCATTGATACAGCTTGGCAATTTCATTCGATCAATTTTGTTTGTGTGTCTCATGAAACTGATTATCTATGGAGACTAATAAGATTCATTCACATACACACATACACATGGACAGTAATCTGGAATTCTGTAAAATGATTTATCGTGAATTAGTTGTCATCAAATTTATTCTATTTGATTTGATTTGGTTTTCAACTAACAACATTGTGAGAATGGTCAACGAAAATTGAATATTCTAACTCAAATCATCATGAATTTGAATGAATAGAAAAAGGGGTAATAATTTATGCAAATTGTGGGCTTCTCGCCGGATACTCGAGATACTTATTTTCATGATTTTGAGGGTAAATTGAAGTTTTTTTGCTTTTTGATTAGCTCTATTTAAGATAATCCATCTGAAATAAATTGCTCAATCATCAGGACAAGAGATTTTTTGTGGGCTCATTATTCTGGGTGAAACAAAGATCTCATCCAATCGAGTATACTTTTTTCTTCTACTACTACTAATTCTTTTCATTATCATTTTCTACATCTATTATTTTCGTCTACTACTATAAGATCCAGATTAAGTAGAATAAGTTAATTGTATATTTGATTGGTCTCTCGAAGCAATTTCAAATAAAGTCTACTCCATGTTCAGTTTGGATGAGGAATGAAAGATTTTCTTCCATCAACCAAGAATGCATCTTCATTCTGGCCATGAAATCATACTAGAAAAGCCATAAAAATGATGAAAATCAGAACTCCTACTGGTAGCCACCAAGCCATCTGATATAACTTTTCGAAATATTTTTCTTCACCTTTTTTTTCTTACACACACAATATTCATGCCCTTTTCCTCTCTCTCTCTCTCTTCCTCATCTGCTGACACCTTGAGTTCCACTTGAATTCATCTTCCAAGTGACTCGGAAGACCCAAAACATCATCAATCTTGACTATGGCTTTTCCAACATCCCAACATAGAAGCATACACACACATGGAGAGAAGAGAGACCGTAAAATTCAAATTGAATTACATCTCATTCCGATGCTCTTGACACAATTGTAACACTTACGAGTGACAAGACACAAGCTATCCCAGCATCACTTTTTTCCTCTCTTCCTCTCTTTTGGATGCTGTATGTGTGTTTGTGTAATAGAGAAAAAAGAATGCCATCATTCTCATGGATGATGACATTTTATCGAGCCTCGGAGAAAAGGATGCAAACTTTGCAAATTGATCTTGTCTGTTTTCATCATTTGTGAATGTTTTTTCTTTGTAACTTTCACCCTGGATACATGTTTAAAAGTTTTTTCAATCTAATATTCTATGTATGGGGACCTATTGATCGTGTGTTGAAAATTCCCACTATCATCCTACATTCTGTTTGATGATGCGTTATCAAGTGATGATAAGCGACAAAAAAGTGATCCAAAAGATGGGGGAGAGAAGATGCTGGAGATAGATAGAGAGAAAGAGCGGATCAGATTTGCTTTGACTTGTGACAAGGAATCTGTCGGCTCATCGACAACCATTTGCTCACAGATTTGTGAGCTAAAAATATACTGATCAGCTCAAGTTCACATGATGTAAAGCACGACATCGCATTTTGGACACTTACGAAGGCATAAATAATTGAGTTTGAAGGCTCACAAGGAAAAGAAAAAGAGGATGTTCAATTTAAATGTCGCGAATACAAGTTGGAATTTTTTCAATTTTCCAAGAAATTAGGAATCAATGAGGGATAGAAGGATGGAGAGAGAGAAGATGGAAAGACAAGGAATAATGCTTTTTCAATGTTTTTCTTCAACGGACTGCTTGCTTTTGCCCAGCATCCGTATTCCTCTCTTTCTCTCTCTCTCTCTCTTCTCATCCTCACTTTTTCCTCCCATACTGTCTATCTTTCTTTTTCCTCTTCTCGACCAGCCAAATGAAGAGGATAAAAGAAGCTGAGAGAGGAAAAAAGAGAGTAAATAAAGATCGAGATAAAGATGAAGATGAGAATCGGTGGCATGCAAGAATGTGAATCAAATAAAGGATGATCATCAGGGTGCACGATGATACAATGGAGATTGTGAAGATGAATGATTTTGTTGGTGAATTAAAAAAAATAACTTTTGTCAGGCTGTTTTTTCAAAAAAATGGTGGTTTTTAATGAACTTTTTTTCTTCATTAAAATTGATGATCCATAAGATATTCGCGTACATTCAAGGATGCCGGGAAAAATATTAACATTGAAAGGAGTGAGAAGGATGCTGGAAAGATCATCAGCATCTGCATCAGATTTAGGGATGCTGGGGAATGGAAAAAAGGCTGCCCGGGAGTGAGAGGGCAAAGATTAGCCTTAGACTACATAGATTGCCACAGTTTTTTCATTCATATTTGCTTTGATTATGAATAGAAGCGTGTGAAATTCTTTCCTTTTGCCCCCGAAATTTTTGTTCCATTCAATCAGAATCATCCATTCATGATAGATTTTGGATACTATTAACCTAGATCACTTTTCCACTCTTTTTTTCTCTCCCTACATCATAATAATTATCTTACTCGATCTACTTGATTTCACATTATCAATCAGCCTGTGCAATGAACTTGATTCATGGTTAAAAAAGAAAGAAGTAAAATTACATGAGACTAAATTTTTCATGACAAAATTCAACTTTTCCTTCGACTTCATCAACTTTCACTCATCCATTCATTATGATCGTCTCCTGGATGCCTGATACTAGACTTTATCCAATCATTATCACCATTCTTTGATAAGTTTAAGGTTTTTTAACGGTAAATGATGATAAAGTTGTAGAAAAATTGCTCACTGAAAGAAAAGAGACGACCATTCAATTTTTCATCGAAAGTAAAAATCGAAAACTTTCCTCTCGAAACATCATCATGATGGTAGTTTGTTGAACACATGTATGGTCAGATACAGTCTTGATAGTCCTACATGAACAATATTGATTTTTATCAACTCTATTAATCTTTAAGCTAGAGTCTAACTTTAATGACATAAGAACTAGAAAAAATTCCTTGAACATAGTATCATTATCAATTTTTTTCTCTCTCTGACTTTTGAGGCACAATATATCAACCTGAAAATTGACACTCTAAATACTAAGAGGATGAAATTCGATTGAAGAATCTAAAAGAACAAGAATCCATGAACCAAAAGATCAAAGAGAAATTCATGATCATTCCTCGAAACCCTTTTTCTATTAAAAAAATTTCTGATAGATTTATTCAAGTGTAACTTGGGCAATCACACCAAAAAATGAGAATGATTCTAATCTTGATTCCAATAGAAATACTTGTATTGGAATGTTCGATGAAAGCTGCTTCTGGGCACAGAATGTGTGGACTAGTGATAAGGATGATTTGCTTTTTTGCTCTCTCTCACACAAACACACATAGAGAACTTATTATGCTTGGATGAAGATTATTTACTCATCTAGTGGCACAAGGGATCAGCTGAATATAAATGCAAGAACAAAAACAGCATCACTAGAGATGAGGATGAAGCGAGTTCATCACTTGATTTACACTTGATGCGTGGAATAAGAAAAGCGAAAGAGAGAGAGAGAGAGAGAGAGAGAGAGAGAGAGAGAGAGAAGCTGAAAAAAGTCAAATAAAAGTGGGACTCAACTGGGAAAAATGAAGGGAAAAATAAGGAAGAAAAAAAAGTAGATGAAGGGTAATCGGATGTTTAGCATATTCTAACATTTGGAAGAGAGTATTTGTTTCATTTTCGCCACAAATTCTGATAATGAGATTCACAAGAATGCCATTAAAAGGGAAGAAAGAGAGAGAGAGAGAGAGAGATGATCGTATGTATATGTGGATGTGTATTTTTCTTCATACATGCATGGAAGAGTTCGAAATTCAAACCTAAATTATCCATTCAATTTAGCCACCAAATCATCATATATCTCTCTGGCAGAGTTCTCTGGAGAGAGGAAGAAAGAGAAAAAGAGAGAGAGAGAGAGAGAGAAAAAAGGATGAAGAAAAAGGAAAGCTAAGATATGTGTGTTTGCTTGATTCTTTGCCGAAACATTAAGTCGGGCGAAAAAATGAATAGACATCAACCTGTATTTTGCGTCTCTCTCCTCTCCTATGGCCAAGTCAAATTTTTTTTGCTCATTGATTTTTTAAAATGATTCCAAAAGTGAGCAAGTGAAGAAAAAAAGCTTAAAAGAAGAATACAAGGCATCTTGAAATGATATTCCTCTCTCTCTCTCTCTCTCTCTCTCTCTCTCTCTCTCTCTCTCTCTCTCTGACGAATTTTTTGTTAGTTTAAATTCAAAAGTCGTAATCAGAATGAAAACAGCAAGCATACACAACCCTTCTTCTTGCTATTTAACTTTTCTTTTTCCTCCTCTTCTTCTTCTTCTTCTTCCTCTTTTCGCAAAGTACATGTGTGTATATTTGTGTGTGAGAGAGAGAAGGTGTTACACAAAATGAGCTGAAATTTAGCTGGAATGATACTGATGATCTTTTTGCTCCTTTTTTTCTACTCAAGCTGCCTTCATCATGAAGCTGATCGAGCGAAAATGTTGATGCGTTGATGCGAGAATAAAGAGAGTGAGAGAAGCAGGAATACTGTATGTATGTGTATGATGAAGAAGAAAAAAGGGATAAAATAAACGCGCCAGTCGTGCGGCTTTAAAAGTGTGTATAGTTGATATATATTTTCATTGTAATAGGCAGCTACATGGTAAGTATTTACAAGCCCAAAGTTTACAGTAAGAGATGTGGTGAATGCATCAAGCAAGTATATGTTGAAATCAGAGTAAGAGAAAGAAAGAAAGAAAGAAAGAAAGAAAGAAAGAAAGAAAGAGAGAGAGAGAGAGAGAGAGAGAGAAAACAACAAAAAAATTGTGGGCTCATGAACTTGGACTGTATCTGTTTAAGTGGATAAAAGTTATACATGTACTGTATGTAAAAGTTCACTCTCTTTCCAGTAATTCACTTGCCAAAAAAGAAAAAGAAAAGAGACCAAGAAGGACTGATATATTTTAACCCCTTATAGATTGTTTCACTGCAATGTCCTCAGAAGCATCCTTTTTCTCTTCCATCAACTAGATGAGCATCATCATTATTCTTCATCCTATATCATCTTACTCATGTCGCTTGATTCTCTCTCTCTCTTTTCCTCTTCCATCTTCTCATCTCTAGTCTCATGTCACTTTGCCCTTCGCTTTGTTAGTCATTTTGGCCATTTTTCTCACTTGTTTGTCTATTCTAATCGCTTTGCCCATCCAATCCACACTCACAGGCAATCCTTTTTCGTCTCTTTCTCTTTCTCTATGTGATGTGTGCCTTGTTCACCAAGTTCCTTTACCGATTACTGTGTTCTTCCTATTATAAACACATAAGTAGTACAACCAACAGTCACTAAACAGCATCCCCATCTATCATTACCCTTCATCTCCATCGTTTTCTCTCCTCTTTCTCATCTTCCAATTCATCTCTCGATCCATCCATGCCATCAGTGCACACCACCATCATATACACTACCACCCACACTTGATGTTCTCTCCCAGCAACTCTTTCACTCACACTTCCGTATGCTATTGAGTAGGACCGAAAGAGTGGATTTGTCTATGAGAAGGGAGAGAGAGAGAGAATATCAAGCAAAAAGGGATACAATTTTTGCCGCATCATCTTCATCATCACATCCATATTCACATTCAGCATGGTAGCAGCATGCCTGGAAAGCTCATCAATACAGGCACAGTGGAAGGCTCATTGAATATATCCACTTACAAGCATCTAGAATATCATTTTGATGAGAAACTAACACTGGACAGTAAGTGAGTGAAGATGATCAGCCGTGAGAGAGGAAAATGTCAGTCTCGATATTTGTCAATATTTATTTTATCTCTCATCTTACTTGCCTTTGGACATATACACACATGTACACAATTCAATTGCTACTGTGTTACGTAGAGCGAAAGTGGAAGAGAGAGAGAGAGAGAATTGCTATGTACTTGAGTACAAGAAACAATTATGGCTTATCATAAACTGACGGATGAGGACACAAACACACTCATATAGAAGTTTTACTGGTTGATGGGTGAATTAATGATGCTTTTTGTAAGTGTATGATCACATCCTTTCCACTTACCATTCAAACCATGACACTATCATATCCGTTTCCGTCATGATAATATCGCTGCTTTACATTCTCCTTTTTCGGTAAGCTTGTGTGTGCACATCACAGTCATGTGAATTAATGCAGCCATGATTAATTGATTTGACTTTTCAAATTATGTCTCTCACCAATAGTGTGTTGTACTATTGAAAATGAGAATATCAAAAAGTGTATTGAAATGAAAAATTTCATACATGTGGTCAGCAAAAAATGAAACAAAACATTTTTTCACCAGAAATCATTTTGTCATCCGTATCAGTTGCTATCGAGCATCCTTCAGGAATGTTGGAGCGAAACATAACTGTGAAGTTGATTCTTTCGGAAGTAAGCTGTTTGGAATCTTATTTTCTTGGTGAAGGCGTTAAATTGAGAAAAATAAGGGAAGATAAGTAGCAGAAAAAAAGCGTTTTGAATATGCATGATATATTCTTCGCCTGGTAGACGACTTGATGCTGCGTGATCCTCAGTAAACGCAAAATATATTATATTCTTCGGTTGGTTGTTGGTGTAGGAAGAGAGAGAGAGAGAGAGAGAGAGAGAGAGAGAGAAAATTCTGAAAATTAGCATTTTCATATATAAATATATATATCGATACTCTTGAGGCTATTATATAATGGCTGACCACCGAGTTAACCTTTCTCTATGCCATCGCTCTCACCCTTTTTTTATATTTATTTCTGTTCAATGTTTTAACATTTTCTATTAAAGTAGCTTTAATTACACGCAAACACAAACACACACAATCTGAACATTTAGCCGCATTTATTGAGGCTTCATAAGATTCTCAACAACTTATACATCCACATAAGCAAAATTGTATGTGTTTTACAATTGAAACAATTTTGCCTCTCTTAAATCGTTATATTCACCATCTTTTTTGGTTCCCCATTACTTGATACATGCTTTACTGGTGTAACAAATATTGCTTACTTTAAACACATTAGCGGAGAAAGTGTACACATACATTCTTTTTCGCTTGATTACAATCAAAAAGTGGTATTTAAAGTCATTTGAGAAAATTTTGATACGTATATTGAGAGAAGAAAATGATTTTGCCTCAAAAGTGACAAAGTAACCAAAAGTGCTTTTAAAACAATGTTATTTCTTCAATTTATACATTCAGATATAGACAATTGTTCACATTAAGGAAAAATAAATCTACAAAACAATTCTGTTCACGATATTATAATTTTTTTGAATAGGCCAATTTAAAGCCATTTTGAGGTATTGTCTTATGATGAAATCAATTACATGTACAACTCTTAACTGTTGTTCGGTGAACATAAATCAAATAGCCAACAAGCCTAGAAGCGATTCTGGATGAGCAAAAAAGAATAGAAGAAAAGCTGTTCTCCAGAATGGACGAAAAAAAACTGTAATTCAAATACAGACTAGCAGACTCTATCGATAGTACCAGTGATTCAGTATCAAGCCTCCGGAATCGTCTCTCCATCTTTCTCAACCCACTGTACTGATGCCTAAGGAAGAGAAGCTGGGAAAAGGAAGAAGAAGAAGAAGTTGAACATTTTAAGCAGCTCATCACAAAATGAGTTGAAATATATACGCTCTCTCTCTCATTGGTAAGCATGGAAGCAAATGTTGAAGATTGTGCAGTGAATTGCTGATTGTGATGTGATGTGAGTGAGTTGGTGTGATTGGCAACATTTTGCAAGGATTGGAGCCAAAAAAGAGCCAAATTGCCTTGAGTTACGTTTTTGATGGGGTTTCTTGGGATTATTTTCAATTTAGATCCTCACCGAAATGAGCGTTGAGCCAAGGTAATAGAATGTTAAAACAATATCGAATGGAATAGAGAGAGAGAGAGAGAGAGAGAGAGAGAGAGAGAGAGAGAGAGAGAGAAATGGAAGATAGGGTAGGGATGCAAGAGTAATGGATGAGGAGCAAGGAGGAGGCAGGCAGAGGAGAAGCTGCTGCTCGAGGCTTCGTTTAATACTGGCGCGAGTAGCCTGAACACATACACACATATCAAGACAAGTGTACAAAGTGTAAATGATGCCTTCGAAAACCATTAGAAAACATTATAAAGCATTGGGATGAACAGCTCATTTCAATATTGGATGATGATAGGAGAGAGAAAGAGAAAGAGAGAGGAAAAGAAAGAAAGATTCTCCCATACAAAGAATATTAGGAATAGCATTGTGATTGATTCGGTTCAACGAGCTACCGTTGGGATGATTTTGTAAAATGAGTAAAAAAGTGCTCCCTCCTATGAGATAAAGAAATAAATTGATGCAAATTAGCCTTATACTACCCCCTTTTTTTCGCGTCTTTTGGGCACCCTTCAGAGGAGTAACGCACAATGACATTAAATTTTCATTCAAATGGCAACCTTTACATATGATGTCTTAACAAATTACGTCCAATGTCTTTCAATTTGTTCAACTCTCTTTTGCCATCCTTTGGGTGATGTTTTGATGGTGAAATGATATTACAAAGAATACGCACACAGACACAGAGGCTCAATGCTCAATGTATTCTTCCCCAGATGCTGTGGATATGTGTGATGTGAAAGTATTAAGATTCAAAATGTTTCCCTTGTGCATAAGACATGCAAAAGAATCAAGTCAAATTTATATCTCCACATGGCTGATGATCAAGCATCCCTAGAAAGTAGAAAGATCATCCTAGACGTCAATGAGAGAAGGGTGTTGAGGAAAAAATTTAACTTTCTCCAGAATTGTTTAGAAAAATAATGGCATGGGAGTTGATAAAAAAAGATCTAAAATGACTTTTATTTTTCATTAGTTGTACTTTATTCCACTAAAATAATCAGAGTACAAGTCTTATTGCCCATCAATCTATACATACACACACACACACAAGTGAATATACATTCTGATGAACCCTCCAGATCCCAATCGATAGGTTTTCCAGTTAGATAGCAATCCAAAGTATATTAGAAATCAATTGCATTCCATGTGAGAACACACACAATTCACATACATACACACGATCATTCCATAAGATAGAGTAGGAATATTCAGTCAAAGACTGTTTTTTCATCTCACTACTTTATCATGACATTCGGCTAGCATGGAAGAAAGATTGAACATTAAAGATTAATACTGGTGACCACCCTAACCAAAGTGGTATCACTTTCCTTGATCATATCATATCATATTGTTGTGGCACGATATTGAGATCTGAGTTTCAAGTTGAGTTTTTCTCTCATGTATTCTATTCTGACAAAGGAATTATTTGTGAAGAAATAAAATAGAGAGGAGATATGCCAGCAGAATGAGCATCACGAGCAGATTGAAATTGTTGTACAAAGAATTCAATGTTGACGCTTTTGTTGGGTGAATTATGGGGCAAAACGAAAAAAATATTATCATGATAAAAGTGATGAAGATTGTGTGAATGAAGCTGTGAGGGAAAAGTAAAAACACTTCTATAATTGCGAAAGAAATGATCTTCGATAAAGCAAAAAAATCATTAGGATTGATACTGTGAGTGAGCTCGATATATAATTCAATGACTCGAATATCAGCCAAACATCAGCAGGTCTTGAGTTTTTATGTTATGAGAGACTATTAGAAAGAATAAAACAAATTCACATGGATTGAAAATTTTCTTCAATTTATCGAAATTCTGCAGGCTAAAAGTGGAAACACATACACAAAGTCACATATTCTTGGGTAACTTTTCATTTGCACTCGATTTGCATCATCCCTTGTTTCTCCCAACAGTATTTGATCTTTTCTTTAGTAAATCAAATGATTTACAAATTTTCTAATGACTTAGAATATGCAAGGTAATCGACCACTTAAGGAAATGAGCTCGCATCCTTCATCCTCACATATCGTATTTTATTCTCTCTTTCTCTCCCATAGTCATCAGAATCCATGTATAAAATAACACAATATTACTAGACCAGTTCACCCGAAAATTCAGTGAACCAGGAATATCCTATTTAAATGATTACCAAATTTATTTGATCCATTGCACACACATACACAAATTTTCTATTCACTTTATACAATCACCTCTGTAGCATAGATTCTCTCCCCCCACCAGTTGAGAAAAGTGTCTGCAGGAAGAATGCTGCTTGAAGTTTAACAGACAAACCTTTTTCAGCTCTCTCTCTCTCTTTCTCTAAGGACCTGATAATATCATACTCAATCTAGATTCTGGGTTTGTGACCCTTCTTTGTGTGGCACTGAAATGCCAGAGTATATCTATCAGTCATACTTAATTTTGTTTCACCATTATCGGTGAACATTTTAAAATATTAAAATTTCTTTTATTTCAAAGTCTCCTTGTGTTTTGCAACATACTCAAAATTTTCTGTGTTCTCTGTAACAAAATTTGTCTTCGAGTCGAGAGAAGCTTGAGGCTCTCTGAGATTCTTGCTTAGATCAATTTTCTAAAGTAACTATCCTAATTTCCTGAGCAATACATAGGAATGTCCTCGCTCCTACAGATAGATACACACACACCTTATAAAAATAATTAGCTCACAAGAATTTGGAATAGTTTCAAGCAGAAAAAATTATTCTGTCCGAAAATGGAAGTGTACTCTAAAGCAGCTTGTGGTGATGAGATGATGATGAAATAAGTGTCTCACTTTGTAATCAAGTGACTACTGATTAACGCTCAAGGAGTTCACTGATTTGATGGATTGAACAGCATTTGGGAATGGTGTGTATGTGTGACCACATCAAAAGATGAATGAACAAGTCATTTGGAATTCTTTAAAAAGTTTATACCATTGGCTTGGTTGAGGTGAGATCAGCAAAAGAGTCACACTTTCATCTCTTGATTCATCACATACATATGGGTTGAGGTGGATGGGAAGAGAGATCGATTACGTCCTCAGAGGATGATAGCTAAGAGGAATAAGATGAGTAGAGAGAGAGAGAGAGAGAGAGAGAGAGAGAGAGAGAGAGAGAGAGAGAGAGAGAGAGAGAGAAGCAAAAATTGATTATCAAGCAAACTCAATCAAGTCTCATCAAGTAGTGGCTCTTTTGCCGATCTTGCCATTCACTTTTTTTGCTCATTG
Organism: Brevipalpus yothersi; assembly: GCA_003956705.1. Classification (NCBI taxonomy): domain Eukaryota; kingdom Metazoa; phylum Arthropoda; class Arachnida; order Trombidiformes; family Tenuipalpidae; genus Brevipalpus; species Brevipalpus yothersi. The sequence goes on along the minus strand of QZCP01000557.1, from coordinate 19,953 downwards.
ATAATGATGAAGCTCCGTCCCAAAAGTAATCACCAGTGATTGTGGACATCTTCAGGATGGTTGATTATTGGCATGCCTTCTACGTATACAGTGTGTAGAGAAGAGATAGTCAACTATGGGTTGGGGCTAATTTTGAGTAACGATAATACACACTATCAAAAGTGTAAACATGCTTGATGCTGAAGGTTTTTCTCTCAATGAAATTATCTCTACTAGACTAGATTGGCCTCGGTGGTTTGGACTAATTTCATCATCATCATAAGATAGAAACAGAGAAATAGAGAGGGGGGAGAGATAGATCAAGAGAACGATAGAACTTATAAGACAGAAAGATGATTTAGCCTCCGAGCGATTGCAACATCCGAGTCAAGCCCAGCGATTTGGGTCTCGTGCCGAAGAGCCCGCGATTTAAGGCAATCGCCGGGAGCAAATTACTCATGAGAACCCACCGTCACCTTCCCCTTGACGCCCCAAAGTGGTCGAATGAACATGATAGAGAAAGATAGAGAGAGAGAGAGAAAACGATTGAGAGAAAGGAGGACTAAGATGCTGGTTAAAACTATGAGAAAAAATTACAAGTTTCATGATGATGACGCGCGCGCGTCTCAGTATTATTATCATTACCATCATCAGTGATAGAGAAAAAAAAAGTCCCATAGCAAGATTATGCTCAAGACTCTTTTTCTTTCTCTCTCTCTCTCTTTCTCTGTCTAATTTTTTCCCTCCCACTTGTGGAAAAGGGGGTGGTGAAGATGGTTAATTAAAAGGATAAACAGAGAGAATGAGAATGAGAGGAGAGAGGGAAGAGAAAGAGACAAGAGGGTGTGGGAGGGGGGAGTAAGAAGAAGAGGAATAAGGAATGCTAGAAAAGGCGGAGCATCTTGGCTCTCAAGTTGATTACTTTCATTATGACGAGGCGAGGTTGGAAAGAGAGTGGAACGAGACCGATCCATGATGCTGGTGCCCTGAGGCAATGTGTGTGTGAACCACCACTACTAGTACTCTTACTACTACTACCACTACTTCTACAACAACTACAAGCGACTCTCGGTGGTGGCGATGGGGGCTGTGGTGGGGGGTGGGGGAGGTTGGGGAGGTAGGGGAGAGGAAAAGAGGGAAAGTTGTGTGTATATGAGTGTAGTGAAGTGTTCAAGTTAATTTTAAGGAGAAGAGGTTAGTACATCAATCTCTGTCCAAAGGACAAATCATTTTCGCCCTTCGCTCGCGGCTTTCTCTGTCATTATATAAAACACTGCCAACGCTGGCTCTTTCTCTCCTCTCTCTCTCTCTCTCTCTCTCTCTCTCTCTCTCTCTCTCTCTCTCTC
>QZCP01000557.1:0-18476 GCA_003956705.1 Brevipalpus yothersi | reverse complement strand
TCTCTCCTCTCTCTCTCTCTCTCTCTCTCTCTCTCTCTCTCTCTCTCTCTCTCTCTCTCTCTCTCTCTTGCTCTCTTCAATTTAAGCCAATGGAGCGAGAAGAGAGACTATTGACCGAGAGAGAACAAGAAGAAGAAGAATAAGAAGAAGAACTCGCAAAGTGAAGTAAAATATTTGAAAGATGACAAAAGGCAATGCTTGATGAGCGGTTCGGAAAAGCGAAGTTTACCAGGCCTTAGGCCGCATCGTGAACACGGAACTCTTCTTATTCAGGCTCAACGGGCGGAACAAGCTCTCTCTCTCTCTCTCTCTCTTCTGTCTCACTTTCGATCTTCTCTCTCTCCAATTGCATTTTTCTCTCTCTCTCGGGCTCATACCTGACTGTGAACATGGTACATGTACTCGATGGACATACTCGCACGGACTGGCCACGGTCGTTTTCGCGGGTCCACCGCCTCAGGCGATGAAACGGAGAGTCCGGTATGAGAAGATGAGGAGAGAGAGAGAGAGAGAGAAAGCAAGTGTGGTAAATTGGCTACAATTACAAGTTGGATCCGTGGTGATGCTTATCGGGTGTCGAGGATCCTGTCAATTCGTATCATGTCTGGTCATCAGCAAGCGGCCTCATCACGATCTCATCCTTCAGCCTGCCTACTCACGATCATCATTCCGATGCTCTCTGTTTGCATCAATCTTCATTCTCTCTTATTTTTCTCTCTTTCTCTTTTGCTCTTCATCTTGGAGCTTGAAAGAGAAAAAGAGAGAGAGAGAGAGAGAGAGAGAAGACTCTTTGATAGTCACTCTTGAGGAAAGAGCGAGAGACAGTGGAAATCGTTCACTCTTCATGAAAGCAAAAAGAGGGAAGATATAAGGTTGAAAAATGCAAATCACAGAGCACATTTTTACCTTGTGTGTCTGAATGATGATAATTTCTCACCTCTCAACAGACGCTTGCACACACATCCAAGCATTCGAGCAGTATACACAATCATACACATACATATCTGAATATTAGCCACAAAAATAGGGGACATCAACTTCATATATTCATTCACTGTTATGATTATCACCATTTTCTTCCTCTATTCACTAGACGATCCAGGATAACTCTCATCCTCTGACAGAATATAATGGAAAAGAATGTATATATAAGATCCGGCGAAATTCGGTGTTACTGTTGGGTGAAAGAGAGAGAGAGAGAGAGAACTCTCCATTTCGGAAGAATAAGAGAATAAGTGAGTGAGAGAGAGGGAATCCATCGGAGAATGGGATCCAAGAGCACCAAAAGAAAAAGAGAGAGAAAGAGCGAATCCGCCTTCATATCATCACTAATTGCCACTCTCAAGCTCCAAACATCAGAGCATTCATTGAGAATGGGATATTTGAACCTCAATATTTCGCTTTATCATGTTTCTTTTTCTTCTTTTGCTCACTTTTGAGAAAAGAGAGAGAGAGAGAGAGAAAGAGAGCCCATTTGAAGACCGGCAATCTTTCTCATTCTGGTCTCCATCAATACTCTCTGTATGTATGTGAACAGGATGACCAAAAGAGGAATAGAATAGCTTCAGAATAGGATCATCAATCTTCGATATTTCACTGTCTAGCTCATCCAATTTTTCTCTCTTACTATTTCCAATGGAAGAGAGAGAGAGAGAGAGAGAGAGAGAGAGAGAGAGAGAGAGAGAGAGTGGAATGACTGAAAATGTGGACAAAACGAGAGAGAAAGAGAAGGAAAAAAGAGGTGGGATTGAAGAGAAGAGAAAATAAGAGACCTGAACGAAAGAGTGAAACAAGAAAAGTGGGAGTGAGTTGAGTGAGAAAGAGAGAAAAAAGAGACTCTCTTTTGAGTTGATGATTAGTTGCCACCAAAGGCATTCTCTGGACTCGATCAGAACAAATTTTTGGAGTTACTTTTTCATTTAAGAAGGTTAACAAATCTTATTCTTGGTTCAATGCATCTCTCTCCATCATCCATCTGAATTGGGAATCTTTTTTTCCCCAAAAAAATAATCATGATCACGACACAGGTGGCAGCACCGCCAAGCAGGGGAGATAAATTTTAAAGTTCAGAATTTATAATTCCTCGACAAATTAAATCAGAATCGCTTTCGGCTATCGAGTTGCAAAAACTGACAAAACTTTCATCTCTCATCTTCTTCAACACACACTACCTCCATCGTTGATGAGTTATATATGAGGAAAGGAAAGAAAAACGGAAAAGAGAGGAGGAGAGAGAAAAAAAATCAAAGAGGTAAGATGCAAGCAAAGTGATATGTTCTCGACAATAACTTAAACTTAGCTTGACGTGTGAGTGACTCTTGATTGGAAAAAGCATCTCTCTCTCTCTCTCTCTCTCTCTCTCTCTCTCTCTCTCTTGTCGGCCCATGTTACCTGCCAGTATTACAAAGGCAATGATTTCCAATTGTGAAATTGCGGCCACTGACAGAGAGTGACAAGCCCATCTCTAAAACATACTACTGGGATGTCTGTTTTTTTGGTTTGCCAAAAAAGTTGGCCACTTTTTGCTCCTATCCTCTTGAGCCTCTTGGCGAAAGAATTTCTCATTCCAATATTCCACTGTCTTCTTGTTCATTGCTTTTTTTCTCTCTCTCTCTCTTACTCTCTGGACGATTGACTGGAGTAACTGGAATACAAGGCGAAAAAGAGAGAGAGAGAGAAACAAAAAGAGGAGGGAAGCCAAGAAAATGAGAAAGAGAGAGAGAAGCAAGAAAAGTGGGAGTGAGCAAAAAAGACTCAGGAGGAGGAAGAGAGAGAGAGCAAGAGAGACAGGAGAGAGAGCGAAGAAACGAGAGAGAGAGAAAGTCAAGTTTTTAGTTGATGTTTAGTGGTCATCAAGTTCGGAGCATCTCTCTGGACTGTAATCTTTAACAAAATTTTAGTGGGATCCTTCTCTCTTGTCCCCGAAAGTATTCCTCTCTCTTTCCTCTCTTTTTTGCTCTCTGCCTCCCTGGATGCTGATACCAGAGGATTTCCATAAGTTTGCTCATGAATGCGCGTGACGCGTGGTGAATGGCGTGCAACAAGCGGATCAATCGATATATATTCATCTATTCTCATCAAATGACGTGCATTTAAGTGTATATGTGAATGTGTGTATGTGGATATCTATCTCTCTGTTCGTTGATTCGCTACTTTGGATTACCTTCGTTGACTCCATTACCGCCACCCACAATCGGCACCTACTCTCTCTCTCTCTCTTCTTCTCTCTCTTTCTCTCTCTCTCTCTCTCTCTCTCTCTCTCTCTCTCTCTTTTGCTCTCGCCCGATTGCCTATAACACAACATCTGTGAGTGTGTGAGCTGTTGCTTGACAGCATCATCGTTGGAATATCGTTCTCATATTGTATTTATTGCCACCTCTTTTTTCAACAATCATTCTTCCTATTCTCTGGTATCATACATATTTGAGAATGAACATTTTGTATTCCTCAATGTTTTAATGTATACATATTGTGTTTTCGTGTGTCTTCATAAAATCAATCTTATACTCTGATGAGTGAATATCATGGTGAATACTGTTTCTTTCTGTTCTCTTCTTCCAATTCATCATCATTTCGATTACTATACTGTTCCTGCTACAATTTTGCAAGAATTTTTCTTTTACTTACCAAAAGTTTTCTTTTCTTGTTGTTGTTTTGTTTTTCTAAGCAGTATTGGATCAATTAAGACCAAGCAATAGTATAATCAACGATAACGGTAAATGTGAAGATATTCAAGCAAACAGTGGCTATGACGTTGCATCGTTAGTTTTATATGGTACAAACGCACTTCCCGTTCGTTTGAAAATATTATTGGACAAAATGTTTTCCGGACTAACGGAAAAGGATACCAAACGGATACTCTCCATATTCGGCTGGACTCCGGAAGACTATTCCCGTGGATATAAGACACAGGTAAGATACATGTCTATGTACAAAATTTACTCATCCAAAAAGCTGTCTCTATCCATTTTACGTCCATTTCTTCATGAGGATCTGGATTTCATCTTTTTTGCCTGATCAAAGTATCGGATCAATGCACCACTGACATGAACACATACTCGGTCCATTAGTTAAACTTACTGTCGGATTTTGTTTTCACTCATTTTCGGTGTGTGAACGTTGATAACTTCTTGATGGATTTGAGGCCAACTTTTCATCGCACCAATCTTTACTCTTCATCTTTTCGCTCCACTTGCATCCCCATCAGGCTCATTCTCTTCCTCTCTCTCTCTCTTTCTTCCTCTTTCTCTTCATCCACCCCCGAGCGGTTGTACACTGAATACATGTTTACACGAGGATTATCATTTTGGCTTGTGTGTGTGTGATCATCTCTTCCTCCTCAGCTTCCGAGTATTTTCCCTACTCCCTACACTCTTCATCCCACAGCCTCCTCATCTTGCTCTCAGAGGACTAAAAGTCTCTCGATGCCTTGTGACTGTCTCGCTTTTGTCAGACTAATAGAAGCCAAGAGATTCTTGCCCTTCTCTGATTTATCCTCCAAATTCCCATGATTAAGCATCTCCATCTTTTAGTTGAATTTTGCTCTGTTTATTTGCTCCTCTTTTTTCCCACTTGCCCTGTATGCATTGATCCTCATCATTGATGATGATACTTCTCTCTCTCTCTTTTTCTTGATTGTCCTTCAAGACGTTTTTCCATCATTGACAAGCAATACTTTCCCAAACTCTATGTACTCAATATACTGCCTCATGAGTGAGAGTGGTCATTCTGGTCACATTATTTCAAGATAATGGCTAGAATTAATTAATTGTGATGAGAATAGCAAAAGATAGCTCTTCTCTATGGACGAGAGAGAGAGAGAGAGAAAATGTTTGTTAGACCCTTCAAGCATCCTTTCTTCCTCTTCCTCCTCTTATTCTTCATGATCTATTTTATCTTGCCCCTGACTCTTCATCCTTTCTGTCCAATACTATTAGTCGAACTGTGTTTGGCCAGCAACACTACTACCACTACTACTGCTCGTAAGCATCTCACATTACTTATACAGCACATCAAGCATTCACGGGCAAACACTGGGCATCCATCTCATCATGTCTTCATCTCTCTTGAGATGCTCTCGATCCCATCTCTCGATCCTTGATCCACATCTTCTTTTTCTTATTCTGCTGCCTCTACTTCTTCCTCTTCTTCTACCACTTCTTCTTCATCTCCATCCTCTCCCTCCCACTGGCCTTTCAATCCTTGTTTATACACTCTGCTCTCCGTCATTGTGATCTTCACGTCCTCCAGCTAATTTTCTGATTATCTTAAAGAGATTGTGATTAACGTTAGCCCATTTAGTCAACCTCCACAGCATATCCAAGTCAATGTGTGGTTTTGTTGTTCACTTATCCATTCCAGCATCCCCTTTTCTCAAAGTATTCCCTTACCTATAGTGCTCAAAAGCTTTGTCTTCCTCTCATGGATTTACTTTACTCACCGTAATCAAATCATATCAAAGTATGCTGGACATTTTCTGACACCCATAAAACTCATATCCCAAACACACATACCCACAGTGCAATAACATTCATTTCTGTTGGTAAATATTGGAAACAACGCTGATGAACCATTCCCATGAGATTTTTTTATCTCCCAAAATAAGATTGATATTTGCACTCAATTTCAATCGTAAACCTACCAAATACTCCATTTCTCTCTCTCTTTTTCTTCCTCTCTTACTCTTTCCTTTCGAATTCCAAGGTTTCGCCATCTTTCAAACTACATTTACTCAACAATCCCCATATACACACTCTCTTTTTCTCCTACTTTTGATTAGCCATACTATATTACTTCTCTTGACTCCTAAAGAATTCAGCATCATAAACGATTTCAAGACTAGACAAGCATGCGATATCATGCCCAAAAAGTATGAAGCTACTGTTGTGTGTGGTCGCAACTTGTATTCTCTATTTCAAAAGTTTTTGGATAACATTTTCTCATGGTGAAAGTGAAACTGAATAATAACATTATATTAGTAGTGTATAAATACACACACATACACACATGATCAACGATAGACTTGGTCGAAGTTGCTGATGCTTCTAATTCATGCTCTTTCTCTCACTTTTGGCCATCCTTATACACCAACAAAATAACTTTGTCGGCACAAAAAGTGACTTTCAGCCGTTAGAATTGTTTTTACTGGCAACTCCCGTCACCACCCATACTGTCCAATTTGCTATCCTCTACCTCTCCCCCTTCTCTCTCTCTCTCTCTCTCTCTCTCTCTCTCTCTCTCTCTCTCTCTGGTTTCCTAGACTTTATCCATTGCACATATATTCCATATTCTGACCATGCAACGTTCAACGAACTTGGTATCCATCAGCCATGTAAACACCGATAGGCTACCATGTACAGAGAAGCCATAGTTGCTGCCGATCTCTCTCTCTCTCTCTCTCTCTCTCTCTCTCTCTCTCTCTCTGTTGCAGTTCATTATGACTTGCTTGGACGCCGTATTATATCCCAGACCTCTGAATGTGTGTGACTAGTGAATATTTATGGCCCCAATGTACTCCCGAAGACTGCATAATTAGGTATCATCAAGCGATTCCACATACCAGTGTGGACTTTGTTCGGACGTTTCAAGTTGGAAAAAATTTACTTCTTCTCCTCCTCTTTCTTCTCGGACCTCTAGAGAGGACCAAAAATAACCAAACTGTGCCAAGAGGGCGAGAGAGAGAAGGTTGCAAGAATGCTCATGAATTTTGTCGACTATGATCATGATGATTGCACTGTGAGATGTTAGAACTGACCTTCTTTGCGGCATGATCGTTTTGTCCACCTTCAAAGTTAGTCTTTCTCTCTCTACTATCGGCTATTAGCGGTGAATGTGTATAAACACTAGAGAGATCTGAATTGAAGTCAGAAGAGGTTCGTGCCCAAAATTTTCACGGGACTAAATATTCAAGTGTGTGAAGAGGTTGACCAAGTGGGTCTAGGGTGTAGTATGGCAGCGTCGGTGGTGGCACGCTGAAAATGGCCAAGTCCCGAAGCTATGTATGTATGTGCATATTAGAAAGAGAGAGAATGGCCAGGTCAAATTGACGGTCCACCAAATGATTTTGGAATACCTTTTCCCACGGACGGTGGTGGATGCTCGTGACGATGCTCATATGTAGTTTATGTACACAACATGGTGAGCGAGCAAACGATCGGCCTGAGGAAAGAGAGAGAGAGAGAGAGAGAGAGAGAGAGAGAGAGAGAGAGAGAGAGAGAGAGAGAGAGTATAAATATCGGGAGGAGAGAGAAAAAAGAGCGAAGATTAGGTCACACACATACACACAGGACGAGAAGAAGAAGAAGAAGAAAAAATCGAGGACTATGAAAACTGGCCTGCATAAATATATACATACACGCGGGTATTTGTATACACATATGCATACATGTGCTTTTTTGTGAGGAGGAGGGGATGCTGAGAGGTTGAAAGAAGAAGACAAGGTTAAGAGAGAGAGAGAGAGAGAGAGAGACTAGCCCCATTGGAATCAGGTTGTAAAATCGCCACTCACTGATTCCACTAGACATTGTTCCAACAATAGTGAATTTCATGATCAGTGGCATCAGTGGTCAGGTCACTGCTGTTTCCACATTCATTGCTTTCTCTTTTCCTCTCTCTCTCTCTCTTCCCTTGGTTGTTCTAGTACTACTATTATCATTTTAAAACAGCCTCCGAAACACAGAAAGAGAAAGAGAGAGAGAGAGAGACACTAACAATTTACCTGGGAAATAGAGTCTATCCATTCGCCTTATTCTCTCATGCCTCTTTTTCGGCCTTATTGTTTTCGATCATCTTTCATGAAAGCTCACACAGACGAGAGACCAGAAGTTACAGGCTCTTCTCTCTCTCTCTCTCTCTCTCTCTCTCTCTCTCTCTCTCTCTCTCTCTCCTATGGGCATCACTTGCTTTCGCCCCGTTATTACCCTATGGTTAAGAGCTCTCTTATCCAGTGTACAAAGTTAAGCGAGAAACGCAATCGGCAAAATGCAGAATGTAGAAGAGAGCGAAAATCGTGCTGATTTTACCGTCACTCTGTGAAAAGTGACCTCAAATTTTACGGTCTTTTTGCTTTCTCTGGGCCTTCCAAACGTGTATGTGTGTGTGTCCGCATTCTCAGCGAGAGTAATCATACGATTGTCTATTCCACTGTTTCGTTAGATAATTTTTCCTTCATCCAAAGCTGCCCTCAAGTACTGGACATGCAGTAATGGTGGTACTACTTTGTGTTGTTACGCTAAGGCCATAAGACTTGTGAAATTTTTCTTCTCTCTCTCTTCTCCATCATTTTTCAGTACAGTTCCAGCAAATACACTTAACGCCACAGTTGGCCTTGTTATCTTCAATGAGAAATCAATGGTCATAGACACACATATATGATGATTGCTCTAGAAAAAAAGGCCACTCACATTGGCCTGATAGGTTATATGGGCGATGTTCACCATAACATGTTCTCTCCAATAATAATAATAAGAATGAAAGAGAGAGGAATAAGAAGAAGTAGAAAAAGAATGCTTCTGGTGAGTATATATGTATGAGAAAGGCCAGATAGTGAATGCCGATCCTCAACATGTGTATATGTGTGTGTGCAGTTGAAAGTACATCATTTCGGTAGAACGATGAAGTCCATTTTATAGCCATTTTCTTTTTGCTTCATTTGCTTCATTTTTCTCACGTTCACAACGTTTCTCCTTTTTCTCTCTGACGAATGTAACGTTTGAGAGATGAGAAAAATAAGTCAAACGTGATCAAGTGTGAAGAAAGATGGAAAAGAGTAATGTAGTGACCACTGTTTAGGTGAATATATATGTATGATGATGGTTACGAAATGGTTAAGACAAAGAGTGTGTGTATGTGTGGGAAAAGAGTGTAAAAAAGAAGTAAAATTATTTGCATTTTATTTTGCTCATCATTTTTGTTTTTCTATTTTTGTTACTTTTCTTTCAAGTGAAAGAAATAAAAAACTGTTAAATGAGTAGCACCATCAGTTGAGAGTAAGGAATACCTGAGGATCGACTGTTCGGTTCATCAGTAATGTAAGAAGGCTTGATTATGGAAAGCAATTATCATGTGTACAGCCTTTTCACTATTGCTATATTCACTTCTATCCATGCTCTTTGATCACCTTTTTCGGTCTTTATCCTATTCGATTTTCGATTTGCCTAACCAATCCATCAACATTGGCAATGATAATTTGGCCAAAGATAAGCGAAAAAGGGAGAGAGAGAGAGAAAGAAGATGGAAAAGAAAACTGATAGACACCATCATCATTCGGTTGATCTTTGCCCAGCCACCCTAGTTGATGATTGATGAAATGCGGGAACAGTACAAGAGTAATTCATGAGAATGAGAAATCTGGTGATTACAATTCTGTCGCCACAATTTTTTTCTCCCTAAGATATCATGTATATAAGCTATAAAATGCTTGTGTGTGTGTGTGTGCAATAGTGATTGAATAAATTAATCATTAGCTTGCATAAGAGATTTTATGCCGCTAATGAATATGCAGATTAGAAGCGAAGAATCGAGATGAGAGATTGTCTCGAACGGAAGTAGATAAGGAGGAAAGAGAAAGAGAAATAGAAAAGTATGGATGGAATATCCAGACTCTATGATGCAGATGACGAGAGGTAGAAGAGAGAGAGGTGAGAGAAAGAGAGGGAATAAAATTTCCCTTTCATAGGAAACTATTCCTACTCACAATTCTCAGGTAATCATGTTTCAATGTTTTGAATACATTTCCGAAACATTTTGATGATTGGCAACATGCTTGAATACATGATCTATGTTGATAGGATGAACAAGGGAAAGAGATGATACAAACGATAAATAAGATGAGCAAGAGAGAGAGAGAGAGAGAGAGAGAGAGAGAGAGAGAGAGAGAGACGAAGAGATGGAATGTATGTATTGCTGGAAGGAGACCGATTCAAGACGATGGATGAGAATTATGTTCTGTAGAACATGCGTTTTCAGCGATTTCCATTCTCTGACAGATAAATGAACTCTTCGTGACATGCCCATGGCCACTGAACAGGCAAAATTCAAGCATCTCTCCAAAAGCGAAAATAGATAGTGTATATACGTGTCTATCTGGGTCGTCTATAGAGCGGTGGCGATCTTTTCCATTTTTCTTCATCTTCTTCTTCTTCATCTTCTCTTTTTCTTCCTCATCTTCTTCCTCTTTCATTCTGTCTGGTCTTTTCTCCCTTCTTCTATCTTCTCTCCTTTCTCTCTCTCTCTCTCCATCTTTTTGCTTTTCCATTGAGTACACAATCGATTTTGGGGAGGCATCTTACGGTTTCCTTGGGAGAAAATATTGTGTCTCCAATCGTCTTCGGCATGCTTACAGCCATCAAAGTGAATGAAGAAGGCGTGGAAATGGCCACGAGAATGACCACTGTGTGTGAGAAGCCCCCAGACAAGCGATGAGAAGTGATGCGGAGGCTGGGAATGTTGCTCAGATAATCATATACTTTTCTTTCTTCCTCTTTCTCGCTTCCATCCTCTCCTAGATTGATCATGAGAATGGTGAGAGTACTGTTTCCAATCAGATGGACAGATTCTTGCCAGGTCTCACTTGTGTGAGCCAGTGTGTAGATGAGACCTTTGGGATGCTGGAGAAGAGAGAGATAGAGGAAAGAAAAGTCCAAGATGGAGAGCAAGTCAATTATCAATGTCATTTTCGGGTCTATAATATTGGACTAGAAAAGTTTGTGCAATAAGGCAAGGGTCAATAATGTGCCAAAAGGGTATCTTGAGATTTGAAGTGATTCAAGGCGTCTCTTGATCAAGCTGACTTTATATGAAGCCATTTTGTGTATGTTCACGAAATAGCATTCCCATTGATCCTATCATGTCTATAGATTGTTTTGGTCTCGAAAAAGTTTTCTCTCTCTCTCCATGAAAACTCCAGATATTGACTTGATCAGATTCTCACTTTCTCTCTTTGTTAGTCATTGAGCTCTCTCATTCAGTTGTCATCACTTTTTTATCTGATATCAAAAATTCAGATCATTCCAATCATGACCAAATTGATCTATTGAATCGGCCTTTTCCTTGTCAAAGTGTGCAACATTTTCTTCACATTGTCATTTTGGAACCGAATACATGAACACATTACAGGGAAATAGAGAGACATTAAAAAGTGTGGACACTGGATAATTAATTGGCTTATTCAAATCACTGTCCATTTCCTTCATCATGACGATGGTGACGATTTGTAAAATCGTCATCATCATGATAACTCTCTAAGCATTCTAATCATCAACAGTGATCAGTCATAGATTGAAAGTTTCATCATGTATTGGCCATTGTTTTTTTCTTCTCTTTCACTTGAGAGCAAAAAAGTAACAATTTTTATTGTTTCATCAAGAGATGAGAAAATGATGTAGATTATAAAAAAACAACATACATACATATATATATATATATGTTCACCTGTTGATAATGTGAACCATTTTTTTGCCATACCTTATTGCTTCGAGTCCACTTATCGTTCACTGTACACTTGACTGTTGCCGATATATACACATAAGAGGAGAGAGAGGAAAGAGAGATGGTCAAGGAAATGCCTTAAGGTAATTGAAACAAATTCATCTCCTCATACCTGTATCTTGTCCACAAGCACCTCACATGAATGGAGCATCCTTATGATGATGATAATATCATCATCATCTTTCGGTAAATATTAAGATAGAGATTCGCTTGAAGCATTCTATCAAGACTGAAAAAAAACACACACTTTATGATAATCAACGCCTTCGAATTGTTACCAGATTAGCCATGTTGAAGATGGAAGAAAAGAGAGAGAGAGAGAGAGAAAGAGAGAAGGCTATTTGATTATTCGGTTGGTTGATTACTTGGTTGGTTCGCTTATTTTTGTTAACTTTTTGTTCAAATTTTGATGGTTGATTTTTGAGAGAAGAAAAAAAGTTCCTTGAATGAGTAGGCGAGAAAAAGAGAGGAAGAAAGAGGAAGAGAGAGAGAGAGGAACCCTCAGGAGGTGAGAATAAATCTCGTTGATGATGATACTCACAAAATGATTGGATGTTAATGAATTAATCTAATACCTCAAGTAGACTAGTCGAATATTTTGAATGATTTTCGTAAGAAAAAAGAATGTTCTGCTCCTCTCTCTCTCTCTCTCTCTCTCTCTCTCTCTCTCTCTCTCTCTCTCTCTCTCTCTTTCTACCTTACATCAAGGTATGCTTCTTTTTCAAGTTCACATCATCATAATATCATAACATATCATATATATTTTATAATCGAGATCAAGAATAGGGGTAAATAGACTTGATCTTGCTCTTTGAATCTCCTCCTTCTTCCACCTCTTTTTTGCCTTCTTCTCTCTTCTCCATCTTCATCTTCATCATCAACATCTTCTTATTATTATTTTATTCCCAAATTTTTTTACGGGTGTGCCATAGTTAGCCTGGCACTTTGGCACCTCATTGGTCTGACTTATTGACGTGACAAGAGACTGTAACTTTTTTTCTTCACTATACATATATATATATGTATATATTTAAGGATAGAAGAAAAGAAGAAATTCCTTGATCATCGAACGTTATATTACATTAAGGTTCAATTTGGATTTGGATTGATTCGCTTGTGTTCGGAGGTCGTTAGTGGTGCCCAGTTGATGTTTAAGAGAGACTGGCAATTGGTAATGTGTGTGTGCGTCTGATGAATTGAAATTCAGTCGATACACATACACACACACACACACATACGCACATTCCAGATAATAATTCTGTGATCGGATTATGAATTTTGCTATTGAAATGTCATGGGTGACAGGAGTAAATCGGCACGTTGGGAGAGAGAGATGATGGGGCTGAAGGCGAATGATTAGGGTGAAGAGAGAGAGAGAGAGAGAGAAGAAAAAGATGTGGATGAAGATTGAAGGGGGAGTTGGATAAGGAGGATAGAGAGTTAGTTGATCGAGAGGAGAATAAAGGCCAATATACGGAATAGTGGATAGATGGATAGATAGATAGATGGATGGAGAGCGAGAAAAAAGGTATGATTTTTGGTTGAAGTGTTACCCAAGACAGACATGACTTTGGGTGTGAAGAAAAAATGTATTCATAACTTGCTCTTGAAGGTGCTAATAATTTGCCATTCAAATGTTTCATTCGGACAGACATTCATCTTACATGTATATTGGGGGAAGGGAAGAAGAAGGAATAATTTGCTACACTCTCATTAATATAAGAGAGAGAGAAACGCTTTTCTCTCTCCAATTTTGTCATTTTTTCAATCAATAATCAGCAGTTCTTGATATTTTTGTTACTTTTTTTTCAATTTGGCTATCCAATGAATATTAATCAGTTTCTCCCTATCCGCCACTTGATGATGAAAATTTTTTCAAAAATCGAAAACTTTTGAGCCAAAATTTCTTTCAGAAAAACTATTGTTTCGTCAAAAAGGATCGAGTATCTCCTGAATTAATGTCCTCCGCTTCCATCCAGTTTATTGGCATATATATATTATCAATATATTGATCAAAAATCACAAGATACCAATGGTTCTAGGGTGGAGATATTTCCTTTTTTTCGCTCAGTTCTTCATGAAAAAATAGCCTATGAATCAGAGCGATTATTTTTGAATGATTGTCAGTTGCAATAGTGTTGTGTGTTGCACAAAAAAATAGCGGACGATAGTGTTTCACATCACATCTATCACCACTTTCATCACAACATTGGATCATTTTGAATTAATCGAAATGGCAGAATCGATTCTTGTCTCTCTCTCTCTCTCTCTCTCTCTCTCTCTCTCTCTCTCTCTCTCTCTCTCTCTCTCTCTCTCCATCAACATTTTAGATAGCACCTTTCAACACCTATCAGTTATCCTGATTTTGTTTCCCAATGAGAACCCAATTCGACCAACTTAACGTAACGTAACGTAGCTAGGCATAATCATGAGAGCACGAATGAAAAGATGATATCGACAATTTATATATATATATGTACATGAATGAATTAATATTGTTGACATCATTCATTTTGTTCGTCTCTTTCATCATGATGTGAGTAAATGCCTTTTGTTTTCACACACACACACTCACAACCTTTTGATCGAAGATAATCTGTGGGCAAAACTTTTTTTTCAGCCAATTGCCAGCAAAAATTAGCACATTATTGTGTGTGATTGAGAAGGTCATCAGGATAAAATGCTTATCCTTTTCGATTCATCATGACGCTGACGATTATATTCGCAAGTGAATAGGACGATTATTCTGAAGGAATTTGATCTCAAATTAGAATCACTTCTCTCCTCTCCTCATAGGCACACATCTCACATACACAATTGTGAATTTGAACAAATAAATGTGATGATAATGTGAACATATGTTCCATCTCACTCACAAAATTCTCTATGGCCTTGTGGAAGAAGAGAGAGAGAGAGAGAGAGAGAGAGAGAGAGAGAGAGAAAGAGAAGGAATATCATGTGAACTTGAATGGACGCCATGAGAACGTATCGAAATTATTTAACTAAATCGTGATTGTCCTTGTCAATATCATCATCATATATAGCCTTTTTTTATACGAATTATTGGCACACTCGCTTGATCATAATGACTGGTGGTGGTGGTGCAAGCTGCTGCTGCTGTTGCTGTTGCTGATCATTGGGCAAATCAAATTGGAAAGAAAGTTGATAATAGCGTAAATTTTCGTTGAAGTTGAGAGAGAGGCAGCTTGGCTTTTTTGCATTACTTGCTTGCTTGTTATTATTTTTCATTATTTTATATGCCTCATGATGAGACTTGGAAACTTTTAAACCAACTGCCAGCTCACTCCTTCATCCTTTTTCCTTCCTCTGGTATGAGAAGAGAGAAAGAGAGAGAGAGAGAGAGAGAGAGAGAGAGAGAGAGAGGCAAATTTAGTGGTGTATATGAGCATGCAAATTGCTTCATTGTCTTAATCGAGCTCGAAAGAAAAATTTCATTTTCGATGTTATCAGGATGTGAATACTTTTTTGTACCTTCCTTCATACTGAGTCCATAAGATTGCATATCTTATTATTATTATCATTCTTGTGTTCCATAAGTTACCTTTAGTTGTACTTGTACACACACACATATACACATACGCTGGTCAAGATGGGAGATGGGAATCTTGCAAGATCAATTTGCATTTCATTTGACTGAAAAATTGGATTGCATGAAGAGAAAGAGCGGGAAAGAGAGAGAGAGAGAGAGAGAGAGAGAGAGAGAGAGAGAGAGAGAGAGAGAGAGAGAAATGAGAGCAAAAATAAAAAAGGAGCAAAAATGACAGAAAAAATGAAAGATATAGGGATGACTTTGATTTGCTTTCACTCCCTTGATACTTGAGAAAGAATAGTGTTTTATAAGTTTTGTAAACTGTTTTTTACACCTTATTAAGTCCAATAGAGAATTGAGAATTGAGAATGGAGAATGGAGAACGGAGAGAGAAAGGGAGGAAGAAGGAATCATTTTTCTATTGTAAATGTTGACAAAGGGAACATGTGCTCCTAAAACATTGGGCGATATTTTTTGACAGGAGCAGAAGAATAAGGAGCAAAAGTTAACTGTGAACACAAGAAGAAGTCATTTAAGGATGAAGCTATTCATCACAAAATTATTACTAGCCTCTCGGGTCTCTCTAAGTCTCTTTTCTCGCTTTACTTATCACTCCAACTCCAAAAACACTGCAAACTTTTCTCTTTCTCTCTCTCTCTCTCTCTCTCTCTCTCTCTCTCTCTCTCTCTCTCTCTCTCTTTCTCATCAATATTTCCTATTTATACAAAATTCTGAATCTTGCCAACTCTCCACTTTATCATCATTACTTAACTTATAAACTTTCCTTTGTACATAACTCATTCGCAGGAAAGAGAAAGAGAGAAAGAGAGATAGTGGAAGAGAGAAAAAATTTTTCACTAAAGAAAGTCACGAAAGATGAAAAGAGTCTCTTGTCTACGGGATGCACACAAGATTCATTCTCCGGACATGACTTGAATTCTTACTGTCTATACAAACAGTTTATACTGGCATTCCAGCATCAACAAATCGCTTTCTCTCTTACTCTTCATCTTTCTTTTCTCTCTCTCTCTCTCTCTCTCTCTCTCTCTCTCTCTCTCTCTCTAGAAAAACAGTGGAAGCAATCATTCTTGCTTGGTGAGGAGAAGAGGAATGTTGAAATAAACGGGGTGGTCCTAATAGATTCAATAGAAAATTATCACGACTGCTGTGTGTTCATTGAGTGATCATGGTCCACCACCGTCCATATAGTCAGTTTGATGTGTATAAGATTTGATATATAAAAGGCTTGAGAGGATTGACCACATATTGGACTATGATGAACACATGAACAGATGAAAAAAATTCGATCAGTCACGAAGTTCGTTCTTGTGGCTTCTTTTTTTATTTCTCTTTCTCTCCTTTTTTTCTTTTTCCTTTTCTTTCTCTCTCATCTCTCTTTCTCTTATTTGCATGCATAATCAGGGCACATGATTGACCTGATGAACAGTGATAAGAAGTAGTGAATTTAGAGCAGATACCGAATTGAAGGAAAGCAGAGTAAGAAGGAGAAAAAATCCTCTCAAAATTTGTGAGCATAAAAAAAGGGGGCTCAAGAGGTTTGAGTGAGGAGCAATCGGATGGTAGCTTGATCATCATCAACATCAGTCGTCCACTAACAGAACAGATACAATTGACAGCCGATTTCCGATCACTTTGATCGGTGTATATAGTTGAGAGAATGATGATGAGAATCAATCGAATAGGTAGTAGTTGGAGTGGTTACTTTTTTTTCGTGGACCTTTTCTTTTTATACCAATCAAAGGTGGTCATTGATGCGGTGTATGTTGGGCAGTTGTATGGTTGTCGCTGCCAGTAAAAAAAACGTATCAGTCTAGTCTGTCATAATGATGGACAAGTGGGCTTCGAGTTGTGATGAAGGTGATATTTTTGATAGATTTTGGCGAGCATGAACGGTTTTTTGGTGCTGATTTGTGCACGAAATATGTGAATTTGATTTCGATTAATCATTTTGTTAGCCAATAGATGCTCACACACACGCACATACATACATACATATACTCACACATACATGCTCGTATAAATATGAGCCCAAGCGCGATCTGTCAGATCGCACGCTCGAGCAGCTTAACAGTGGACTGAATGGAAGTGAATGAGGATAGATGAAGTTGCGTGAGAACAACAACGCTCTGATTTGATAGGGCAAACTGACCAGAAAGGGTCACTTGGAAATGGGAGGTGAAGACCATGAGTTACCACATCGCTTCGGCATTAAATGATTTTTTCGGTTCCGAAGCGAGCATTCTTCTTACTATTGCCGATGCTTCCATCTTCTCTCTCTCTCTCTTCTTTTTCCCCATCATTAAGGGTGCGCTTGTTTACTTGTTGATGGTGATGGAGTGAAAATTTTTCCTTTTTATCCACTTGAAATTTAAACATGATTCAGGCGCTCGATTTGGTTACCTCATGATACACATCCATTCATTTACTCTCCGTTCATCGGAGAATGTGAACGCATAGAGATATATCGCCGAAGCTTTGTTGGTAATTCTCTCTCTCTCTCTTCTTCAATCCAGTGATGAGCTCGATTTACTCAATTCACTCACGGTCACTATCTGTAAATCAGATCGTCCTTTCGTGCAGACTTTGCAACGCTTTTCTTTCCATCTTGTGACCAGTACCGAAACAGTCCACCAAAGTGAGAAAGAGCTAGATTGCGGCATAAAAATTGAGGAACCAAAATAATGATACAAGCAAAAGGATGAGAGAGAGAGAGAGAGAGAAAAGAGGGAATTTGGTCCTTTTTCTGCTTCTTTTTCACTCCTTTAAAAAACGATGACTTGTATTACCTTCTCTCTCTTCCTCTCTTTCTCTGTATGAGATCAGAGAATCAGACAAATCATTGCAATTAGCGAATAAGAAAATCACGTCTCATCTCTCAAACTGGTCAAAATATCGTTTTAAAAAGATTCCAAAACCTTGACAAATGTTTGTAAATTTTTGCTGATTACCAACATGAAGAGCCAACACTAAAGCCTAGAAGAGATGAGACTTGCAAGTCTCAAATGTCGGCGGTCAGAATCAAGAAGTTCTGAAAGAAAAGATAGTTTACTCACTTTTCCCTCTCCATGAGATGAAATATTGGATGCCCAATCAACGGATTTTCTTCACCAATTGCCATCACTCTCTCTCTCTCTCTCTCTCTCTCTCTCTCTCTCTCTCTCTCTCTCTCTCTCTCTCTCCTCATTACATGGCTTGAGAAAAACTTCTCTCTTTGCCCAATGAATTCAAAACATGTAAGCATACAAGTAGTTAAAGTGGAGCCGAAATAACCTGTCCTCGTGGTGATTTTTTAGCGTTTTTCCTAGCAGAACATGGTCCATCCCTTTGCGTGATAAATGAGGCAACTGGATAGAGAGAGAGAGAGAGAGAGAGAGAGAGAGAGAGAGAGAGAGAGAGAGAGAGAGAGAGAGAGAGAGAG
>QZCP01000556.1:573278-600422 GCA_003956705.1 Brevipalpus yothersi | reverse complement strand
CTCTCTCTCTCTCTCTCTCTCTCTCTCTCTCTCTCTCTCTCTCTCTCTCTCTCTTTTACATGCCTCATCTATTGAGCCCCTCCTGTCCTGATCACATGAATGAATTCATTTTGCCTTTTATGGCCAACAACAAAAGATACAGTTTGAATCGGCATACATATTTGCATAACATCGATAATGAAAATTATCGTGGATAATCTTTGTTTCCTGATGAAACACACACAATGTATTTTTACTATTGCCATTGCAATCGATCTTTGTGATTTTATGGACTGAAAAATTTTTATTACCATTTTTGGATGACATTTCAGGCTCTATGATTCACCGTTTTTTATGTCTCATAATTACCGATCACTTGAAGGAATTGATGATTTCTCTGGAAATTCATCTGAGAAAATGTTACATCTACTTCCTACTCCTTGCACCAGGCAAATGCATAAGATGACGAATAAAATGAGGCCGTTCCCTAGCCAAAATTTTGGTCCCGAAATCACAGTAGTCTTATCTGATCGGGTATGTAAACATATTTGTGCCTGTGTGAAATATATGATTAAACAAGATTTGGATTGATGTGAAAAATTGATCCACGTAGCCTGGAAATCCTTCGACTGTACATTATCAGTCTGATGGTGAGGCGAAATTAGTTTCACTTATCATGGAAACTCGAAAGCCAGAGAGAGGAAGAGGATCTTGTCAGAGGAAACGCAATTTAAACGAGAAAAAGGAAGAGGAGTAAATCAAAAAACGCCCAATCATACGCATAATTCATTTCCAAATGATGATCATCATGAACGTTTAAAGAGAAAGAGGAGAGAGAGAAAAAAAAGTTCACAAGCTCTGCGGGCTCTGATTCTCATGGCTTACTTTTTTGGGTTCAAGAGAAATGTTGCTTGAGAACATTTTCTACTACTTCTTTTCTTTCTCTTGCTGATCGTGATAGACCAGGGCAAGTGAGAAAAATTAGGAAGAAAGAAAGAAAGAGAGAAAGAGAGAGAGAGAAAAAAATGTAGATGATAATTTGGAGGTCAGGTTCGTGAATTGTAATTAAGGGAAAAATAAATTTTCATCGGTAGAAATGCAAGTGGATAGGCACGCACTAGTAGTCAGTAGGTGCCAATGTACGTTGTACAAAATGGACGTGAACAGAATTTTGTAACATACTTTTCTGGTATGGATCCGATTTCAATCGCCATTTGTTTAAGCTATGCTTCGACACACATTGTTCCAAAATTAGCTAGTCTCTCTCTCTCTCTCTCTCTCTCTCTCTCTCTCTCTCTCTCTCTCTCTCTCTTGGTGTGCTATTTGGAGTGTCAAATTTTGAGTGCCGATTAGATTGTGATTACAAATTTATTCATTTATTTTTTTTCTCTTTCTCTTTCTATCCTCTATTTATCACAATAACTCATCTTAACACCATTTTTCGGGCCCACTTTCTCTTTCGACTACTTCCGCTTCTGGATGCATGAATACATATTAACACGAAGATAAAGAAGAAGAAGGAGAAGAAGATTCTTGGACATCTCATGGTGCCACATCGATAGCAAGAGGCTCAAGTTTAGCACAAACATTCAATCACCGTCATCGATTCGATTCGAACTGTTCAGATTGAATGTTCAAAATAATGAGATCCAATAGAGTGGTCAGTCCTATTCTCTTCCTTCTCATCACCATTATCCCAACACCAATTGTGGCCATCAACTATCCATCTGTTGGCTACTTTTCCTCATCTAATGCCGATTGGCCAACACTGATGAAATGGGGCCGTGAGATGGCCACTACTACAATGACCACATTATCCATGTTACACTCATTTATTGGAGTAATTCAATCGAACTGTCCATTCAGGGAAAAAGGGTACCGAGATACCCCATTCTATCGGCCTCTTACTATGGTGCTGAGCATCTCTTTCCTCCCTTCAACTACTATCACTAATACTACTAACTTACTACTTTCACGGCCTCCATTCACAAGTCACACCAATTGATTTCAATTGATTACCTGTGAGAATCTATCTGACAACGGGCGATTGCACAACTTTCACTTTCACATGATGGACACGATTTTTTTTCGCCATAACATCCAAACTGGCCGTTGACATGCTCTTCGAACACTTGTCAATGAGGCCAATCAGTGATGAGCGACGATCGATTGACTGATAGATTGAACAGAAGAAGAGGAGAGACAAGATCTTTTCGTCTTCACATTTTGGACAGCAAACGTGTTGTTGCTTGAAATGGATGTGAAGAACGATCTGTCCGGTTGATATGGTCTTCAGAAGAGATAGAGAAAGAGAGAGAGAGAGAGAAAATGAAGATGAACAAGAAAACAACATGTTAAATGAGTGGATCCAATCAAGCCCTAAAACGATGACATAAGGTGTCTCAAGTAACGATTTTTTTTACCCCTTCATCAATCGTTATTCTCCAGATAAATATTACTTTATGAACATGAATAATTGTGAGAAGAAAATTTTTCACAATAATTTATCAGAATGAGCAACAAGTAGCGAAAAATATATTATTTTATTCTTAATCTTTTTCCAAAAAGATGGAAAAAGAGAGAAAGAGAGAAAATTCTTGTTCTTTTTCCATCTTTAAAAGATAGATCTTTTCCGGCCTCCGACAATTTTCTTCTTCTTTTTACGTGCTTACTTCCCTATTAAGTCATCCATTCGTTACTCAATAGTATGGCATCACATTTCGCAATTCTTTTGTCAATTCAGCGAACAATGTTGCATCAATATTTTATATATTGTATTATATTCAGATTTACTTTGATCTGCTTGGTATTTTATCTTTTTTCCTCCTCCCTCACTCTTTTAATCATCTTCCCAGACCGAGAAAAAGTTTCACACTCTCACAGCGTAACTGTAATAAAAAAAACATCGTTCGGAAGTGCTCATTTGAATATCAAAGTATCAAGTATCAAGTATCAGTAAGATATACATACAATTACACTTCCTTATTCATACACTGGCCAATGATGTCCTCATCTTTCACACTTACCAGCGAAAATCTTAATCAGTTTTTCGGATCAGTAAGTGGAAAAGCTCACGAGAGAGAATTCATCACATACTTATTGATGATTTGAAATATATTCCATCTCAACGTGGGGCAATGTTTAACACAATGAGATTCATTTGATTCACTTTTACCACTTTCACTTGCCTTTTTCAAAATCAATGTTTGACCGGCTTCTTTAAGCCACCCATCGATGGCAGGTTCTGATTATACATAATGACTTTAACTGTTTCTTGGCTATAAATCGAATTTAAATCAAATAAAAGCGCTCAGTTCTAATATGGAATTCATTATGTCAATGAAAATCAAGATTCTTGAGAGAAAATTTCTACTCTATTCAAATTCAATAAATAAGATGGTGGCCAATACGATTAAAGCTAACGGGATACTCAAAACTATGATAATAATAATGATAATTTCTATTAAATTCTCTATCATGTACCTCGAACGCTTTGAAAAAAGTTTTCTTATCGAGATGACGATCAATCTGAATGATTGAAAAATCAAAATTTTGAAAGCAAATATAACCATGAAAGCCAATCAGCCATTGACACAAATTAATTGGACACATCACAAGATGCTCGCCTGATTTGGTGGAAAATTTTTAATGTTCAGTTGCTAATTTGACGATTCAAAATAACGAATATGCACACATACAAGACAGCCACAAAAAATGGACAATCTTTATCTCAATTCCATCGTAGTTCTTTCGTTCTGCCTATTTTTCTTGGAATATTCTGTTTTGCTCAGATCGAATTGCTCGATATCAATTATCTTGTGTAAAAATAACCGAAATTAATCTGATTGAGCAAGCCAAACAGCGGTAAAAAGTGGCTCATTTTACAGCTTGTTTATCTCTTTGCTGACTGCAAAAAATTGTTCAAGTCAAGTGGCCAGTAAAATAGCACAGTAAATACCAGATGGATAACACCGTTAATTATCGAACAAGGTCGACGTTGATTGAAAAAGCCTCTGAAACGGCTCTTTCTCTACCTCAATTCCCTCAACAATTAAATTAACCTGTGTATGTATCTGAAAACACATTTCCATACACATATCCACACCCACATTCGTTCTCATAACATCGACGATGTGTGTGTATGTATACGTGAGTGGATGAATCATCCTAGACAACATCCATGTAAGTTTATGTTTGAAGTGTATTTTCAATTCTCCGGATCTATGACGACATCCGGTATCAAGAAGTTCAATGAGTAGCGGGAGATGATGATATCATATTGAGATAATCAAGGCTGGATAAGAGAGTAAGAGAAAGAGAGAGAGAGAGAGAGAGAGAGAGAGAGGAAGAGAGAGAGAAAACTGATGATTGATATTACAGATTGTTGTTGAAATACTTTTCCACTCTCTCATGTCCGATGACAAACATTGGATCGATAAAATGAGAAAGAGAGAGAGAGAGAAAGACAGTGAATCGATTCGAGGATGAGTCATAATATAAGCTGTTCGATTGCATCATGTTTTTTCGTTTTGAGCATGGAAAAAGGGTTTTCATAATAACATTATCAAGGAGATGGAATCGAAACGTTTTTTTGGCTCTGTTCATAGCATCATTTTCCTTACTATTACTAGTGCCTTAGGAGATGCTAATAAAGGATCCGAAATATAAGATGGGCCAAAATATAATTGACTTGCAAATAAGGGAGATTCGAGTGTTATTTAGGTTGACTGGGAGCGAGAACATAATCGCAAGGTTCTCTTTTAACCCATTCAAAAAAAGTGTGGTAATAGTTTGCCCGGGCTGATGTGATCAGATCAAAAACATGGGTCAGGAAGCTTTTGGTGGAAAAATAAGACCAAGAGAAAGAAGACGAAGAAGAAAAGAGGAAGGAAAGAAGAAGAGGTAAAATAAGATAGAGCAGAAGAAGAAGGGCTCATCAGTCATCATTCGTTGCTCCTCTTTTTTTGGGGAACAGATCTATCCCAGGTCAGTCTACAAGCCGAAGGGCACACTTACTCAATGGAACTCATTGGTACAGGATAAAGATCATGTAACGTTGGAATTGGAAAAAGAGAGAAAGAGGAAATATTATAGCTTCTGGAAACTTGTCTTGAAATTCGATATCAATTAGAATCCAAATTAATTCAAAAATTTTCAGGCTCATTTGATGGAAAAATTTTCATCACCATTCATCAGAACATAAATCATTTTGATGCTTCAGTTTTAATCAGTTATTAAAACCAAATGAGATGTATATTATTCGGTTTGATTCGAAAACAAATAAATTTCGAACATTATGAAGGTTACCTATGCATCCAAACGGACTCGGTCGATCTTAATGATGTATTCCAGAATTATGACTGCTTCACCATGCCAGTACAAGTTTATTCCAACTGAAATGGAAGCTTACCAGCGAATCAATTGAAGTATGTCGAGATGCTTTTGATGGATATGATAATAAAGGTCAATGGTAATAAATATTATATGTTTCAAATTGAGCCAGTATGCATGTTAAGAGTGCAATGTAATCACTATCAACTTCAATGATGCATACATCATACATGTACTTTGGGGTAATCAAAATTTCATTGAATCAGTCAATTAAATCAGCGTACATACCTTCCAGTGTTTGAGGCAAGAGAAATTTTTTTTTCGGTTCTTTATCTCTCTCTCTCTTTTTCTGGTTTAAAAGAACCAAATTCGGTTATACTGATACACTAGCTTATCAACTTGGTCTACGATAAGCTCAAATTGATATATACTAAGCGCGTGTATGAGTACCGAAAAAGGGACGTTGACTGATGATGATCAAATCAGCAAAATTTTTGCTTCCCGGATGAAGAGAGATCCCCACGAAAAATAGTAAAGTGAAGGAAAAAGACCTGGGTAACGGTTAGTTATGCTTGAGGATGACAATTTTTTGGGCAGAGGATATACCATCACAGTTGAGGTGTAAGATTTCATGTATCTTTCATAATTCCATTCACGCTCATCACGAAATCGTCTCATTCACGATACTGGCTGCAAGTTCAAAGTTTGATGATACTAAGTGACATAAGATTCTCAGAGAAAGAATAAAATTAATAACCACCATAAACTAAGATGCTTAAAAAGAATGGTGAAAAAAAATCAAATGTCTTGTGTGAGGAAGCAAAGTGGAAGATATGTGGATAAGTAATAATAAGAATTGGGTCAATACTCACCAGTTTCACCGGAAAAAATGACCTCACAATTTAATAATGATCACGAATTTGCTACATAGTTGGCCCATATTGTTGAGTATGAAAGAAAGAGAGAGAAAATTATTGGGCAATCTGATGGTCAGCACTAAGCCAACATATTTATCATGTTCATGAATCTGAGGTGTATAAATTCAAACACTTCAATCAATGGAACGGATCTAGCGTGATGAACATGTTCACTTGATTCACCGGTAGTAGAATGAAGAACGATTAAATGGTTAAAATGTGTTCATTCATGCCGGCTATCTACCCTTTAGGGGCCTTTTAGATGGCCCATACACGGACAAATTGAAGGATACAGGTCCCTGATCTTGATCAAAGAGAGAAGTTCTGAGAAAAAAGTTTCAAAAGTATTCAAATACAAAATATTTGTCTGTAAATTTGAGAGAAAAATTCAAGAGAACTCTTTTCAAGTCTCATAGTCTCATAATTGGTCTGATCATAGTGATGACCTGAGTGATCTGCGTTATTGTGACAAATAATTCGAAGAATTTTATACATTCACTCTTTTCTCATTCTTCCTCTTGTACATTTTTGTGCATTCTTCACTTTGGCACACTTTGATACTTCCTACAATTTTGTACAGTTTTTTTCTTCTGCTCAAAATAAATGCTCAAAAATTCCGGCAATACATACAAGAGGATGGGACCACTTTGTGTCCGAACATATATACTGCCGGAGAGAGTCGGAAGGCTTGCGAAGATGATCAATTTGAGGAGGTCGATTTGGATGGATATAATGCCGGTAGTGGGTAAACAACGATTAGCTATTATCATAATCATGTAAACAAGCGTTTAGATGAAAAAAATGCAATTTTATCCCCTCATATTCACTACGTACGTATTCATCGTCTACTTTATTTCATCTCTCTCTTCTCTCTCTCTCTCTCTCTCTCTCTCTCTCTCTCTCTCTCTCTCTCTCTCTCTCTCTCTCTCTTTCTCCTTTTGGGTGGACAATAAGAGGAATCAAGCGGACCAAATGGAATGTTTAGTATGTAACAAAGGGTATTGAAAAATGTATGTATAATATCCGTTCGGTTACCTGTGTTTGCTTACCTTCAATGATAATTTTATTGATTATCATTTGATTTCATAATCATGCATCAATATGAGCAGTATTCTTTGTGGAAACGAAGCAAACGAAGAAGAGATAAAAAAATTTATCCACTATTTAGGTAGAAGTAGCCATAAAATATTTTATTCTCTCTCTCTCTCTCTCTCTCTCTCTCTCTCTCTCTTTACTCCTCAATATTGGAAGGGGTTAAGGAAGAAGAAGCATTCATTCAACCTTAATCGTTCCTCAATAGGATGATCATTTCTTTTCAATTGTACGATAAAATCGACTCTTTTATCGAGATTTCATAGTAATAAGCAAAGCAGCTTATAACTATCATCGAATCATTTTTATTCTCTCTCTTTCTTATCACACTCTAACATTACTGACCATCATGACTTCCTATTCATCCACATATATATATATTGGTAGTTTAAAAAATTGTTATTGTTTTTTCTACTTTTGACACTTGCTTTCACCAAGCTAAATACACACTCACATTTAAAGTCATCACCGATTAGGATGGGATCGATGATGGTAGCGATGATGCCTAAATATATCAATCAATCTTACCTAAAACACGTCTATAAGCATCCTCTAAATCATCGTTCATTTGATGAGAGAGAGAGAGAGAGAGAGAGAGAGAGAGAGAGAGAGAGAGAGAGAGAGAGAGAGAGAGGATGAAAGAGAAAGCGAAAAGAAACAAAACATTTTTCTGAGATCAAATAAACATGATATTAGATGAATTGGCATTATGTATATTTTTTGATTATAAATTTTTTGAATACCTCGAAAATTGTATTCCCAAATGTTCGAACATTATTTTTCTCGCCTTACTGTGTTCACTTTATCCGTCCAAGCGGGCGGTCTAAAAGTGATCAGTTACTTGTAGTTTGAAGTGATAAAAGTGAAATTCTTTTAGACACACACATAAAAACATTTTTGAGTCTCATCATTCGATTAAATTATGCTAGCAATAGTTACATTTAGCACGTATCGGCATAAAAGAGTATGACAGCGGTGTCCTGCAAGTTATCCGGACGATCAGGTCTCAAGAGTGATGATGTAGCATAAGAAGACGAAAAAGAAGAAGAAGAAGAAGAAGAATCAGTGAAATCCTGTCTTCCAATCGGTAGGCCATCCAGCCTACTGAGTATCCATCATTATTCGGCGTCCGCCTTCCACTTTGGCACCAATATCCGCGTATTTTCAATCGAACTTGTTTCCAATACATCGAATATATATATTCATGTAATTCACTTGCAACTTATTTCACTTTCATCACACATACACACACATATATACACACACAACCTCCTCCTCCTCCTCCTCCCCATCATCATCAGGCCCCCATCTTGCCCCCTTATTCCCCACTTTCTCTTATCATCATCTTTAGGTCACTATCCAGGTCTACCTTTACAATAGCCTCTCATCCAAGTCCACAACTTTGCTTCCTGATACAAGTGAGAGTTTTTTCGGCTAAAAAGAGCTGAGTAGCCATCGATGAGCTTATTGTTGTAGATTGTACTTCGATCGATGAACATCTCATCGAACATTCAGTTATATTATAACGGTTTATATGGTGATCGAACATTACTAATACTTACCTCTCGGACGACAGTATTGTGATTGAGAAAGTTTTTGTTAAGTTATTGAAAGTTAGTTTTCCCAAGGATTATCGCTTACTGATCATCGTTAAAGCTTGAGCGGCAAAAGTTTCGATTCACTTTTTCGCGCTTTTTCTCTCTCCTCTGGTGTGATAGTTTATCTCTTTCCTCCTAATTTTTCATCAAAATGCGACACATTTGGAGGATAACTTTGA
The DNA here is from genome assembly GCA_003956705.1 of Brevipalpus yothersi. Lineage (NCBI taxonomy): Eukaryota > Metazoa > Arthropoda > Arachnida > Trombidiformes > Tenuipalpidae > Brevipalpus > Brevipalpus yothersi. The sequence goes on along the minus strand of QZCP01000556.1, from coordinate 591,326 downwards.
TCAGTGTACTGATCACTCTTCTCATCTTGCAAAATGTTCACGAAAGTCAAGGAATGAAGAAGAAGATGCTTAAAAAGTTAAAAAAGATGCTACCTTTATTACTCGCTATGAAACCAAAGAAAAAGTTGGTCATCTTACCCCTTCCAATTCCGTAAGTAACTTTCAAACGTCCCAAATAAGTTCGATTAAATTCGATGCATCACATTCTGATGCTGAAATTTGTTCGAAGTTGATTGAAATCATCTCGAAAAGTGAGAAAATTCTCAATTTTGAGAGAGATCTTCGTCCCATCGAATATCTCCATACTATCGTACCTAACATTTCCGATAATTCACTGTGTTCTGTTCCTCTTTCAGGATGGGAATGATGAAAAAATTGGGAAGTGGGTTAGGATTTGGTGGAGGTGGAATGGGAATGCATACCGGAGGAGGAATGATGATGTCTCAACCAATTTCCGATCAAAGCTGGATGATGATGAGTGCTATGGATTGGTAAGCTAGAATTAAATCGACACGATCTTTATTCATGAAATTTGAAGCTGCAATCGTAAATCTTTCGAAACTTTTTTCAGCTCTAATGACTTTTATGGTATGGGAAATGCCTACCAAAGTGCCGGAAGTGGCGGTGGTGGATGGGGTGGCTCTAACCAAATCAGCTCTGGTGGTGGAGGTGGATGGGGTGGTTCTGGTAACTACCAAGGTGGTGGCGGTGGCTATCAAGGAGGTGGTGGCGGTGGATATGGCAACAAGGGAGGACAAACTCAAGGTGGCTGGGCTTAGAACTTTTTTCTGGGATCATAGTTTCGTTTGTACTTTACTGCTGCTTATGTGCCACTCACTTTGTACTCATTTAGTACGATAAGATATTCAAATCATCATCGACAAGCTACTCTGTTCCTCCATCATGGTTCACATCGATTCATTTTCATTCAACCAATATGATTCTCATTTCATTTCTACGTTACCATTTTTTGCCGCTCGATCTATCCACTCAATTTTTGCCTACAGATTCATCTAAAGTCAGCCCAAACATTTGTTCCTCCAAAAGACCGTCCAAGAAATGCCAAAATTTTTTCAGACTTCATTACTTCATCAATTGATTTATGCAGAATAATCCCGATAATTCTCAAAGTTTCACAAATCTTAACCAATCTATGCTCATTCTTTCTTCCTCTCTGATTCCCTCTTTTCGGAATCGTTCCCGACCAAAATTTATCTCATTTATGCCCAATCTACTGCCAAAATTTACTCACAGCTTTTCAATCTGATACACTCACAAAAGCCGCTATCTTCATTGATCATATTCATCAAACCATTTCTTGAGCCGTTAAAGTCAATCAAAAATTTACTCATCAATTCAATTGGAATTCCATTTTCATGAGAAATTCTCATCTGGAATGAGAAAAAACTCAAATTCATACAATTATTTACAAAATATACATATATATATATTTATCTTACACTTAAAGTCTTGCATACTGTAACAATGATCTCACCGAATGGTGAGGCAAACCTATTTGTTTGTTCGTTTGTTTGAAAATAATGACAATAACAATGAGTCATAAATTACCGTTAAATTCATCTGAAAATGCCAAGATTTCAGTACAACAGGTAATGCAACGGATACATCGTCAGCTTAGATGAGAGAAGTTGGATGAAATCTTGCCATAATCGATGGAAGAGAAGGTAATCAAAGACAAGTTTTGAAGAAAAATCAAGATTGAACAATTCATTTCCAATACAGAATGAATGAGCATAAGAAATTCCTAAAAAAATTGATCAGTGAAGAGCAAATATGCGTACATGAGCAAGCGAAATCATGAGATTTTGAGCTCCACAAAAATTGATAGTGATTCCAATGCTTCATCGTGGAAAGAATTTGAGAAACCCATTATCGATGAATTTGCCAGCAAAAGCAATATTATATCCTAATCAAGCTGATTTAAGCAATAAAGAACTAATCTTTTCAGTAGATAACTATGCATGAGCAGCTTTGTATCTTGTTTTTCTCACCAACGTTTGCGATCCGCTTGGATATATGATAGACAGTGGTGAGGGTCTTTTTGATCCAATAAAATTCTTATGATGAAGTGAAGATTAGCAAATGCAGATTGATAACCGACATGTTTGATTAGTCTTGATCTATGGGCTACATTGGCTCTTTAGAACATGAGTTCATATTCAGTAAAAGAATTATTCAGTATAAAAAGGTATAAGACTAGTAGCAATCAATGAGAATATGAATCGTGTTCAGCGAGAAGGAACTATTCCACTCCTTAGTATTTGATACTCAAGCATCATTCGAAAAAGAGGTGAATATTCTTCAGAATGATAATAGCCCATGAGTTGATGATCATCTGGAGCTTCTCTCAAGTGAGTATGTCGGTAGAGCTCAAACGAATTTTTTAAACCAGAAAAAAACTTTTCTTTGAGAACTTCTGACAAGATCAGAGATGAAGATCTCTTGAAGTTTGTATTCTAGGCTGGAAAGGGCTTGTGAAAGTTAGCCTCTGCATTAATTTAGAAGAAAGTGATCAAAATTGGAGAGTAAGGTTTGCCAAAACGGAGAAAAAGTTTCCCCACAAAGTGGAAAAATATCTTTTCAGCCTCTTTTGTCCCAGTTCCAGCTTGAATCACATTGTCTGAGAGGACGAGATAATCCAACGGTAAAGTTCCAATCAATCGGTTCATCGTCAATCTTCAGGGAATTTATGCATCCAACAAAAGGTACATGATAATGTTTAGGTGAATTCTTTGGGGGATCTCGATAGCCACCTGAGAAAAATATAATGATTAGTAACTGCAATAGAAAACGAACAATAAAGGTAGCCAGACATACCTATCCAAAATATACCCTCTCGATGAACCTTATTGATTCCTGAAATGGAGCTACTAGAAGGAGGCCGATTGTCCAAACTCATTTTCAAATACCTCTTGCTCCTGTGAACACAATGAAAAAATAAGAATTAGGAGAGTGATGATCAGATAAATAAATTAATTGACAAACCATTCAGCTCTCAGATGATGCCAATCACCATCGTTAATCTTATTATAAGATGTTAATTTATAAGGTTTGCGCCTTCGACTAGGTTGGTAGAAAAGCTCTACAAATCCATCAACAATACTCAAAGAAATATGACCATCAATGGGTGATTGATCTCTCCCTCTCCACACAATCAATCCTTGGCTACTTGTGGTTCTTAAAGTTATTTCTAGGACAGTTGACGATTTTTTACTTTTTTTACTGCAAAAAAAGAATTTATCAGTCATTGATCGATCGAAGATGAGGGCAAAAATTAAAATAAAAATTTTGAACAACAATCTTGACTTGGAAGATAACTTACTTCTTTTTGAAGTTTTTGAACTTTGCGAAACTATCTCCATCGAATCTGAGTGAGCTATGAGTCACTCCATTGATTGTTAACTTTTCACAATTTCTACCAGAATAGTTTTCTAGGCATTTACAAGAATAACCATTCAGATTCGGCTGACAAATTCCTCGATTCAGGCAAAGGGAAGATCTACTGTTAGCACGATAGCACGGTGGTCCAAAATATTCATCAATATCTTTTAAATTGGATGATTGAGGGACTAGATCGTCAAAATGTTGCCCATTTATGATAACTTTTTGAACGGCTCCATCAAAGAAAGAAATATCACGGGATAGCTTTGGTAAAATTCCCATCGGCACACCTCCGATGTAAAAACTAGAGTCCAAATTGAGTTCATTTAGTTGACCCTTGAGAATAAAAAGATGTTTTCAAGATAAGTATATCATTTGATCATATTGTTGGACTGTTTACCTTCGAATCTCCATAAACGATTGTTTTATTGTCTAATTGTAAGCTTCCTCGACGTCGATGTCTTACTACTTTCACAGAATGCCAAGTGTTCAGTGAAACATTTTCGGGAGTTCTGTATCGAGATGACAAAAAATGATTGTAGATTGGGAACTTTAATTACTGCTTAGTTGTCAAAATTACCTCAAAACGGCCGCCCCTGATCCCAAATCAAAAATAAGTTCAAGGTGGTTATCAACGACAGATAGTTGAACAATATCCCGGCTTGAATTTTTATTTGGTCCACCAAATAAAAGCAGACCATTTGAGGTACGAGATCTGAACCAAATCTCGAAACTCAAAGAATGTGATGAGTCACTTCGAACAGGCAGTTGAATAAATGATGAATTGACGAAGCTAGGCACAAAGAGATTAGAAAGCTGGACTGATTGATCTTTTTGGAAGTTTGATTCATCACAATTGAATCTATTCTCAACATTATTCGAGCAGGCAGATTTGGTCTGGAGACAAGTTGAAGAGCCATAACAGCCATTACCATGAATCGATTCACAATTCTTTACAAGATTTTGTTTTATTATCACTCTAGAACTTGGATACTTGAGATCCATGAGCTTCCGATTGATAGTAAGATTTAGCATACATCCTGTGAACCCTGATTCTATTCCACCAACATTCTGCTTAATTCGCTTAGTTATTACAGGAATTAGGCCAATGTATAGGAAATCAGCCAAATCAAGTGTCTTCATGGTCCCTTGACTAGATGCTTTTACTGGATGTTGTCCATCTACTGACAAAAAGCCGTCTTTATGATGTCTACGGGCAATAATTTTTACTCTTCTTCCCAATTCTATTCGATCAGAATGTGTCATGATTACACTTCCTGAGCCTAAATTGTATCGGAATTGGATGAAACCATCCTTAACAATGATCGCAACAAAATCACCCTTTCCATGCGAATTTTGTCCATTGTACATAATAATTCCATCATAACTGGACAATAACAATTCCAATTCAATCGATAGATCATTCTTTGCCCGTACATGAGGCAAAAGTAAATAAGAATTCTCACTGAAAGCTGGTACATCAAACCATTTCAATGAACTTCCAACACCAGAATCTTGCTGAATTCCATTCCCATCAGGCTGACTGGATGGTACTAAATTTGTGGAAAAATCTTGTCCTAAAGTCAAATTTGTCACATTTACCGATGAGGACCCATCATTACCCAAAGTTACTGCTGATGTTCTTGCTGTTGATGATACTGTTACACTAGTTGATGGACCAATTGTTGTTGTACTCTTAACCCATGTTGCTCCACACGGACCTTCTTTAATGATGGTAATATTTGTCTGGAATCGACATGCCAGCAGCTTAACTTGACACGCTGATCCATATGTATTATTATCGGAAGCACACACCGGAAATGGGTCTGAATCATCACAATCAAAATCACATGAACAAATTGAATCACCGGCAGTTTGTTTACATATAGCACCAAAAAGACAGTCGATTTCAACGCAACTTCGCGCCACAATATTTTCAGCTTGATCACGAGGCATACAACCGCGTCTTGTTAGAACCAGGCCAGCATTGCACAGGTCACACTTCATTCCAATCGCTATCGAATCAAAAAAAATGATTTAAAGTGATTAAAAATTAATTTTTTTCCATTCAACATGAAAATTGTGATCTCTCACCTCCATTTTTGCACACACATCGACCTGTGGTCTGCTCACAATCGTCTCTAACCGATCCATAGATATTGCATCCACAAGCTGCGGATGATGAGAGAGACGAGAGAGTGTCAAGAATTAGAGATTGAATACACGATGAAAACTTTTTTTTCAACCTACGGGTACATCCACTGGTTCCATCTAATGATATTTGATTTAGGCCCCAATATCCTGGCTCACAACGATCACACTTGAGACCTCCTAAGAAAATTGTGGGAGAAGAAAAAAAATAAGGTAGAAAATTGTCAACTAACAAGTTGTAAGTTAATTACAAATTGGAAAAGTTGGAATCGACATCAACTCACCTACTGCTGGCTTGCATGAGCATTGCTTGGTAACTGGATCACATGAAAGTGATGTGGATCCATGTCGATTACAGTTACATGTGTCCGGACATCCTGCAGACCATGGACCAAGGCTTGGCGTTTCACCGTCAGGACAGCATCCGTACAAAGTTTGATGACACTTTTTTCCATTCAACGGAATATGGAGTCTTTTACACAATTCAGGCTCAATTTTTACCAAATTTTGTTTTAATCTGCACCCTGCCTCTTTCATAAGACATTCATTTCCATAAAATATATTATTATTGGCACATATGATTTCCGTTTCATTTGTGAAGCTATCCGAATCACAATCGAAAGCACATACACATTCATACTTTCCATTTGTCCCCGGACGACATGAGGCACCGAATTCACATTCCATGTTAGAACATGGATCAGATTGTTTTGTGTGTTGATTATCATGATCACTTGAACTCACATTGCTACGAGTACTGTTAGTTTCACTCATATAAGTTTCAATTTTACACTGGCCATAAAATTTTACACTCAATTCAGTATCACTCAGGCAGCTTGCTCGCCTCAATTCACAATCGTTTCGATATGAAATTCCATTAGAGGCACATATCCATTCCTCGGAATCTAATGGACATTCAGATGGACACATACACAACCCTTTTTCACACCTTGACCCAGGTGTAGAGCATGTTATATTGCTACACTCCTCACAGGTCCCTGTTTAATCATGCGAAATCGGAATTCAAGGTAATAATAAATAGATCAATATAAAAATTAAAATATTGCCCCAAAAAACAAACATACCTTTCGATTGAGTAACAATTGATGTCTGAAATCGACAAGAGGCCACTCGTAATTCACATTCATTGGTATATGTTTTTCCATCACTTCCGCAAACTGGATCATGAATATTAACACAAGATTCGGGACAAACGCACACACTTCTTCCACGACCATCAGTTTCACAAACTGAATAGTGAGGACAAAGTTTATTATCACAACCCCCTAAAATTTCAGACAAATTGAAAATTAAAATAGATAATTAACTGTGTAAAAATTTATTTGGGATATCGAGGAAATTTTCCAAATAAAAACTCACCACACAAGCCTTTATGATCTACTTCGATGTCCAATTTTTTCTCACAAGATTCTCGTCGGAGTTGACAAAGATTCACATAAGATATACCATCAGTTCCACAAACGGGATCATATTCTTCGGTACATGTGATCGCACATTTACACCGAGGATCACCATTTCCAATATCAATGTAACAAATTTCACCAGGATCACAGGTGATCGAGGAACACTTGGCTTCACCATCAGGCTCACATGGGCCACCATGCTTGATTGTGATGTCCAGAGTTCGAAGGCACGATTTTCTCTTAATATCACACAAAGAATCATACGTTTCACCATCTGATCCACACACTGGCTTCATCACTGGTGGACATTGGGGAGGACAGATGCATGTTGCTTGGCCATCTGAGTTTATGTTACACAATTGATTAGAAGTACAATTTAAATTTTGACACTGATTGGAAATCGGACTATTGGAACATGTTCCTTCATGAATAACTCGCACCTCTCGCCCATCTTGACAGGCTTGAGAATGCATCATACATTCATTACCATAAGTTCGACCATCAGAGGCACAAACTGGCCGATAGTTTTGATCACAATTTATACGACATTTGCATACAGGATTCCGATTGTCATCCAAGCGACATAGTTGACTTTTTGGACACTCAATACCTTCACAAGGATCTAGAGTAATAGGATCAAGATGAAATAATTCCAATTTCAGTACTCAAAACTTTTAAACTAAACTTCTAAAAACTTCTCCAGAAAGTGTATTGTTACTTACCACATTTTCCTCGATACTTTTCAGAAATATTTTTCATGGCCAAGCAAGCGTATCTTCTCAATTCACAAGAATTGGGATATTCTCTGCCATCATCTCCACAAACAGCTCGTTCAATACCTTGATTAGAACTTACAACACATTTTTCAGGACAAATACATTCGTAAGATTGACCATCCAAGGATGGCTTGCACTTTGACCCATGTAAACAGACACTTTCGGCACATGGATCCTTTGAATCTACAGAGAATCAGAAGAGAAAAATTTTTGACAATCTCAATAGAATGCTCGAAATTTTGTCGAAAATTAGAAGCTATTTATGAATTCATTGAACAGTTGCAAAATGGAAAATTGTTTGGGATAATTTTTCTGGTAAATTCACTGGAATAAAGTTTCTCAAATTCCAAGAGAACCAATCAATCGGATTTTTTGCTTGTTCAAGAGTTTGGATGAAGTCAATTTAATCAAATTCGCTCAAAAACATGAGGGAAATGGAAACTAATTATCACTTACAGCACTCTCTTTGATACTTGACAGATATTCTTTTCCTCTGTGTGCAAGAGGCCAAATGCATCTTGCATTCATTTGAATAGGTTACATTATCCGTTCCACAAACAGGGGCTACAAGATTATTCCGACATTCAGATAAACATTGACATGAAGGCTTATTGGTAACTTTATCCAATACACAAGTTCCTCCGAATGGACAATGAATTTTTTCGCAAGGTTCTGAAATGGAATGAAAAAAAATGTTTTTAGAGCTCTGTAGGGATGAAAAAAGTTTTGTGAGCCTTTTCGATATAAAAATGTATCTCTACAAGGCTCATTGAGCATATTGGTAGGGAAAAATTTGTATAGTTCTAACCCTCAGGCAAATGACGAATTTTGAACAGATATAATATGCTTCTGAACACAAAAACTGTCAGGAAACAGTTCAATGAGCATTCTGATACACCTTGATGAGCTCTTTCGCTGGATTTCACTCTTATTGATTGATTCTAACTACAATTCATTAGAACAATTCTTTGATTCAACCGAAAGACTCAATCTAGCCAAAACAACGAAAAAGATCATCGTTCACTATCAAATCGATTGTGTTTCCTATCCGAGCAAATAAATAGTAAATCGATGGGAATAAGTGATCACTTTTGTGTCCATTGAGATTTTCCTTTTCCAACTTAATGATCATTTGGATCATTGGTGATGAATCTGAATCTTATTTGGATGCCTCATGGTTCACTGGTGGTCTATCGAGTATTGATGAGGAAAAAAAAGAACAATACCAATATTGCCAAAATACTGTATGAATGCTGAGATGGGGTGAGAGCATATTGGATGAAACAAAATAGAAGCTTGAGGAGAGAAAGATGAAGATGAAGAAGAGGAAGATGATTCTAGTGGGATATTGGATCAGAGGACCTGTAAGCCTTTGCAGTAGAAGCAAATCTGAGGATCATGTGAAATGGATCATCATATTGAATAGGAAATTATTTCCATTTTTCAAGCTAAATCTTTTTCTCTTCTCTTCTACTCTGCTCATAAGTCTTCTCCAGTTTCACTGGCAAATAGGTGAGAGAAGATTGATCGAACATACTGAACCGATATTCGAATTGCAAGTATAGACTGGGGAAAATATTCATCATGCAATCTGATGGAATATATGTATATAGAGCACAGAAGGGCTAACAAGTATTATAATAGCCCCCTGAAAGAAGATGATGTATACTATCATGGATTATATCCTTCTATGAGGCCTCATATTGGAAGGCAAGTATCATTGTTACTCGATATAATGGAAATATTTTACAAATAATGAACAGCTATGAACTTACTTTCATCAATTCCCATAGGATTTCGGTATGTGGATGCTGTAAAATGAAACAGATAGAAAAATATTTATTACAAAAGATGGCTATAAGTTGGTAGTGTTTCTCATTATTGAAAAGTTCAGTTCAGACAAATGGGATAAAATAATTTAACAAGAATCTTTGAGGATGATAAATTTCGGAAATAATGATGTGTCTGAGCATCATATTACCATTTTAAACAGTAAGTCAATCACTGCCAAAGATTTCTCACTATATCATGATCTTTTTTCAAAATTTTCTAAAGTTTAAGAAGTTAGATTCAATCAATTCAGTTGGATGGAGCACAACTTTACAAACTGAACCATGAAATGTGGACAAAGAAAAATTGAATGTATTTGAGACCTTTCGAGAAGAGTATGGAATTTTTTTGGGACTGAATAACCGAATCTCATCACTAACCCAGAGTTCAAATCAATAAAAAAGGCAGTGACTGCATTGAAGTGATGAGAATCTCCATATTGAGCTTTGAATTTTATTTCTCAAGAACTTTTCGATTGTATTCCCATCCATATTTTATGTGTATATATCATCATATGAACATCATCTTATGTCACAGCTTCTCGACCCCGAAACTTTTCGATGCATTTTTTGAACTTCCTATCTTTCTCTCTCTATTTCTTTGCTTACTGGGTGAAGAGAGTTTCAAAACGATCATTTGACATGAGAGCTCATCCAGCAAAAAATTGAATAACTCAGAAGTATTCAATTCTAGACCGAGGGCCATAAGATTTATACTAAGATGTTTTCAGGGCACTGGTAGAGTGGAATATTTCTGGTATTTCTGCGACCAAGCTTATTTCCCAATCGTATTCATCCTCAAGCAAAAAGATTCTCATTTTTGACAAACATACAAACATATCCAATCTGAAGATTGCTTAAAGTTCAGAGATCAATGTAAAGTTATTTCGATACTTTTTGAAAAATGATTGAAATATGATTGAAATCTGAACCTTTCATGGGCGGAAATGAGTTTTTTTCACTATTCATCGAGTTTTATTCCATGGATTCTTCGACTAAACGGCTTCAAATTTCAATTCAAGCCATTCAACTTCATTTATCATTATTATTTATTTTTTCATTCAAGATCTGCAATTTAATCTTGTACTTTGATTGTTCCCTCACCAGAGCTCATGCTGATAGATTCGACAATAAATTAAACTAAATATTTCATTCAAATAACAGTGTTTATCACTATTCACCACAGAATTATGTTGAGACTCATTTGTTATGAATACAAACAGCATGAAAAATCGAGCAATTTGATCTCATCAATGCAATCATTCAGTGGAAGTCCGAAGGGATGAGACCATCTACACTTTTTTCACTCTCTCTCCTCTATCAGTAGAATCATCCGTCCATGTGATCAACAAATTACATCTCTCCACCTGAGAGCCACTCGACTATTGAGCTCATTTTTTCATAGGCAATCATTCGGAAGAGTGCGATTCTCTCAACAATACTCAGAGAGAACGTTAAGAATCCATAGGAGAGATGCATTTTCTTTTCTTAGACCTTATATATTTGATCTTTCTCTCTCTCTCAATGTTCCCTCTTAGAATAACTAAGAATCGCCAAAAGGAATCTTTCTTCAATCTCATAAGCTTTAGCGGAAGAGAAATCTGTATCCATTCCCTTTTTCGCTTACCCTGTATACTTCAGAACTCTGCTAAAATCTCAAAATCTGTTACGGGAAAGGTAGACACGGTGATTGAAAGCTTCAATCATGATTGATATATCGATGAACTCTCCCAACTTTTGGGTAAAAATTTTTGGACTCATGTTTTGCTGATTCAGCATTCGATTTTAGACACAGATTCTCTCTCTTACTCTCTCTAGTCTTAACAAATTCCTTCACATATATTTCAACTGTCTGGAAAACTTCTTCCAGGTATTGTACTACCCTCAGAATTGATGAGGTCTTTACTGCCACTGAGCTGGAACAGAAGATATTTGATACTTCTTTTCAGGGCTAGGTCAAATTTCAATGTTTTGATGGATGAAAATGAGAAACATCCAAGCTCAACAACAAAGGAATAGAAAGCTTCTGAAAACAATGCTCACTTGTCATGCTAACAATTATATCAATCAATTTATGCTGAGCAAGTTGAAAATTTTTCAAACCTCGGTTCTTAGTTCGATTTCATGAGAGCATTTTCAAATTGAACAAACAATTGATCGTTCCATCTGATGATTCCTGATTTCCTCGATGCTCAGATGTTTTGGGAGAAAATTGCTAGAGAATCTAACTCCATAAGAATTTCTATGCCATCAAAAAATAGCCAGAGACCTCAGAACATAGGAAAATAGATGGATGATTGAGCATCATTTGTGAATCTGATAGAGTGACCAATACGATCTCAGCTCGCATCAATCTTCTTCTAATTGAATAGGATGAGTATGGCAAGCAACCTAGATGATGAATTACTAGGAATCAAAACGATCACAAGCATACGTGGAAGGCTTAGATATTCCCAAGTGACGCATATCAACCAGCAAAGCTTGTGCGATGAAAAAATAAGAATATTCACATATTAATTCACTCAGTCACTGAGCTCGAAATCCGCAAACCATATGAACGGACAAAGTTCTGAAAAATATCTGCTAGTTTGATTGCAAATTGCCACTGCTAGCTGAAAAACTTTCGGTTGGAGAATATGAAATTTCGAATCAAATGATACTCAGGATAACTGTCAAAACAAAGTGATTTTTCATTCCCATTGGTTGGAAAAAAATTCTGATTAATCTTCTCATCATTCACAAAAATGAAAAGATAATTGGAGCCTCCAAGTGATACTTTCATCATTCCATCCAACATATTGCCATCTGACTGAATATGTCTGTGTCTGATGTGAATTTTTATGTGAAAACTCAACAATAATAATGGGAAAGATGTGAACTTGATCGCAAGAATAAATTTCCAATGCATTCATTCATCCTTAGCCATGTGAAAGAAAGAAAGAAAGAAAGAGAGCCTGGAAAGACACTTTCCTGTCAAGCTTTCATTTTCTCTTGAGGAACTTTTTTCTTCTCTCTCTCTCTTCTCTTCTCTTCTCTTCTCTCTCTCTCAGCTCATATTATTTTCCGCATCCTTTCGCATCTCTTGCATGCTTCTTTTTGTCTTGCTCCACATATCATCATCTTCTTCTTACTCTTTCTCTTCCTCTTCATCTCTCTTGCTCCTCTCTTGAACCATTTTATCCTCCATAGACAGTCTTTTGCGCCCTTCTTTTTTCCTTGATCTCCATTGTAACCTTAATTTTCTTCTCCATTTTCACCCCGAAACTTTATGAAACTTGAATTCAAATTGATAAATTAACCATAAAATCACCTTCGCTCAACACTATAAAGATGGATAAACCCTTTGAAAGTCTTGAGCGTGATTACGAAAATTCTCGATCCACTCTGATGATCATTTCGATGTGCGAGGCATCCTTTTTGTTTTTGCAAGATTGTCGATCCATGGAGAGGCAAATGTTTTGATAGTATGCTTCACTGTGTATTTCACTGTGTACCTTCAGAGTATCTTTTCACGTGTAAAGAAAATGAAGCTAATCGGAATATTTGAGGGAAAATATTTTGCATCACATAAACACAGTAAGAATCTATTCTCACAAGCCAAAAGTTTCATGTTATCTCAGGCACTTTCGAAAAGACGAAAAGAAGAGACACATTGCAAGGAAACTTTCACATGCAAAAGAATAATAGTATGTTCACTTTCTTGTGGAAAAAGAATATCTTCTCTTTGTAAGTGTGAGAAAATTCAAAGCTGCAATTCGTAAAAGTATGGAAAATATGGTATTTCCATTGAATCTCTCTCTCTCTCTCTCTCTCTCTCTCTCTCTCTCTCTGTGAGTGAAAATATTTGGTGAGATGTGGATGAGATGTCTATGTTCATGAATAAAAACCGAGATGATTCTTGGAAAAAAGTGTATGTATTCCCTATTTTTTTCCTCTTCCGAGTTTCCAGGTAACTTGAGTTTCCAGTTGAATGAGCAACTTGGTGGACAAAAGTGGAGAAGGGAAATAAAGAAAATTGGATGCACGAACCAATAAATAAAATGGCTAGAGAGAAAGATGGACGAAGTAATCGGCATCAATGGGCGAATCGAATGACAATGATCACCTCTGGATATTCAGGCAACTTGAATTCCAAAGAGAGGAAGAGAGAGAGAGAGAGAAAATGAGGTATATAGAAGCTTGAGGTATACTTATTGATCGCTGGGACACAGATTGTGTCTACACAGTTGGAACATGTCAATGTGAAGGAGATGGGAATGAAGAAAGCAGAAGAGAGAATGGTGAAAGTGAGGAGAGAGGGAAGAAAAAGATGCGGGAAAATGAGAGGGACAACTCGATCAGTTCATTTCAAGAGCAAATTCCTGAGAACGACAATGTGTATTGATTTTCCGAGTCAGTTAATACACATTGATTTGGTTGGATTACAAGATTCCAATCTCTTAGGGAATTTGGATGTTATCTTCATCCTACCTTAAACCACATCATTTCCGTTTCCTCATTTTCTTTGTTTCATTGCAATTATTCAAATCACTCACTATCATGCAGATAAATCAACTTTTCAATGAGAATCAGTTAATTTGAGCTCAGTTGCTCGATAGAAATCATTCGCGTTTCCAATAGAACGAGTTTGTCTTATTTTCTAGGTTTTTTGAAGTTCAGGAATCCAACTAGAGTTACATCTCCCCTTCACAACCTTTACAGCTTGGAATTTGATCAGATGTTTTCAATCACCAATAGCATTTGAGGATACCTCGCGTCACCCAACATTTTATCATATTTTTCATTCAGAAGACTTCAAATTACTGAATAAAGTGCCTGAGAAGGGAGAAAAAATTTTCTTGTTCAGCATCATCTGCATCTTCTATCGGTCATGAGGCATTGTGCTCAAACATTCAAAGAAAGAACGAAAAAGAGAGAATTGGAATGATTCCACGCAAATAAACCATTTCAAAATGTAACCTACTATGATCTCAATGACCTCTGAACCATATGGAGAAGGTAGTTCAGTATATGTGTGTCTATTCACTGAATATATACGAGCACACTTGAAATAGCTTCTCTTGCATGTAGCATATCGAAGAATCAATGACTCTTGGAAAATCGAAAGCAAAGAGAAAGTGTAAGTACGTGTGTGTTTAGTTGGAAGAGAGATGAAATAAAAGAATACACAGAAGGTGTATGAAGTGGCAGTATAGTTTGTGTGCTAGCGATTAGCGTCTTAACAATCATTAGCTTTGGATCATATACTTAATCCTGAAACATAGTTCAATATGAGTGCATTGAAAGTCAAAGTAAAAAGGATCAGTAAAGCAGCAAATGAATACCATGTGCTATTCATCAATCAGACACTAATACTTGAGTAAACTTTTTTTCGTCTGATCTATCTCACATTTTTTCCCTTCCACTCTACTTTCATCCTCATCTTTTGCATCTTTTTCTCATGATCTCTCTTCCATCCTGGCATCTCCTCCTCTTTCTTGTCACGTCTCTCATCCATCGTACAATCTTACGCACTCATCGCTCTGATATTCATTAGAGTCAGACTATAGATGTGATGCTTATGTGTCTCTCTCTGTGTGTGATCAACCGGGTCACATCCAGACAGCATCCATAATATTTGTAATCGCAAGACAAAACGATATCTCCAACATTCTAGCATAGGTCAAATCGACTGGTTGAACAAAGATACTATCTAAACTCATAGTCTTTGTGTACCATGATTGAAATTTGATTGGATGAAGGAATAAGGTCAAAGAATAGAGAGAATGAGCGGGTAAAAAAAATTTGCCCCCAAACATAACTACTGGGTGATCAAGAAATGTGCTTACATCCAGCTCGATGGAGAAGTAGAAAAGATGTGAACATCAGTAGAACAAGAACAATTGCTGCAATCATGGTGAACAGTATTGGTGAGTAAGGCTGTGGTGATGAAGATGGTGATGAGGACGATATGTGAGATGATCTGTTTGTGGACAGAAAGCTACAATCCAGTAGGTAGTCGAGAAAACTTAGACCGGAAGAGGAATCATTATTACTATTATATCCAACATTGGATACTGATGATGCTACCATCGGGTTCATACTAGGATGATACATGTTGCTATTGATGTACAAATTTTTTCCAACTGGATGGCCAGTTGATGAAATGTATTCACTGGTCGACATCATCATCATTGGATCAACTGATGTACTGTTCATGAGTATACTTGGATCCGCATAAACAGTGTTCTCGTGATGATGGTCAACAGTTGATGCGGTAGTTGTAGTGATACATCCTCGATCTACCGGTGGCTGGCCATATACACAGTCACAAATATATTCAGTTGAATATTGATTGACATGGTCACCATTTGGGATGACTTGAAAGTGACCTGATAATGATAGAGATGATGGAAAATGATGGTTTGGTGATGTATGCTGAATACATGCTGTTGGAGTTAAGCTGGAAACTTGAGAATGGTGTGGATGAGGATGAGAAGTGATATGTTGATATTCAGCATCCAAAGATGTGACTGGAAGGGTTGAATTGTATTCTCGTGGCTTATAAAGTGAAGCATGAGAATTTGAATGTGGTGAATATGATAAATTTTGTGAATAAGAATGATTTGAATTTATTTGATCGATCGGATGT
This sequence comes from Brevipalpus yothersi, assembly GCA_003956705.1. Taxonomy (NCBI): domain Eukaryota; kingdom Metazoa; phylum Arthropoda; class Arachnida; order Trombidiformes; family Tenuipalpidae; genus Brevipalpus; species Brevipalpus yothersi. The sequence continues at coordinate 575,113 of QZCP01000556.1, read as the reverse complement.
TGATATTGTTGGCCAGTATTTGCATCACAAAATGTGACACTTCGATTTGGTCGACTTCTTCGATGAGAAGAATTCAAGTAGGATGAAAAATTATTTCTCATTTGGAGTATTGAGATTATTTGTTAACAGCACCCACAATTAGAAAGACAAATGGTTATATTGATAATTTTGGGCGCTATTATTTTGGAAGACTTGGAAAAATGTTCGAAAAGGCAACACATTTGAAAGACTTTAGCAATGTTTGTGTGGAAGACTTATTGAAAGACTTGGTAGATGAGTGGATAGGGATTTCAAATATTCACATTGTTGCTCAGGAATATTTTCTCCCTCACTTCCAGTGAGTATGCAAAATATTTCGATGATATTTAATTGAGATCATTTATAGTTACAAATCGATGGACAAAGAAAAATTTATTCACAAAGAGTCATCAAGTGTCCGAAACAATTAAAGCACAAAATCAGATTATCGTTGATTGGATGAACAAGGGATGCAGAAATTATGAACAAGTCGAGCATATATGAGCACAAAGCAAAATATTTATAGACAAAATTGGTAGCAAATATCTTTACACATTAGCTCATGTCGATTTGAAATGTTTTCCAACAGTTTTCACTTCTTTCCATCATCCAACATCTCGATCGCTTCGACTCTCACACAGAACTGAAACTCTCCATGAACTTTATCCGCATCTGAACGATTCTGTCTCTCTCTCTCTATCTGTCTCTCCCTCTCTTGCTTCTCTTGGTGAGCGAATACAGCATTCTTCGTCTAGTCAATATTGTCTTTTTTCCGCTTACTCTCTCGATGATACATTCTTACGCACGAGTGATGGGAGGCAAATAGAGCTTCAATCTGAATACCAAGTCAAAATTTTTCCTCTTGATTCTTTTGGCTAGAGAATAGCTGAAAATTTGAGATGCTTGGGAAAATATTTTTCGAAAATTAACTAGGTTGCATTTATTCTTGAGAAATTTTTCTCGGTTGAAAACTAACTAATGAAAATGAAGATTTCCTGAACGAATTTCTCTCAAGAGTTTCAAAAGCTGCGTAATAGCTCGAAATAATTAAAATTTCAGGATATTAGTAAAAGGAATTAGGGTCGAAAGCAGACTCTAGGAGATGAGCTCATGGGAAATAGTCAAAGAATTGGGGATCAATTACAGATATGGTGAGTTATTGAAATTCTGTTTGAAAAATATTTTGTCAAATTTTCGGCTGTAAATGTTGATTGTCTCAGAAGAAAAAGATGGATGAAATACAAATATATCATTCAAAAGGGTCACAAGTAGCTTTCATCTTATTTCCAAATCTGACTTTTTGAGTGACACTCAAGTTATGGGTCTGATGGAATTCAATTCAGTGGAATGAAAAGAGAATGACACCGCGGTATTTACATGAATATAAATTAGATCAGTATCAAAAAGCGTCGAAAAAAAGCGACGAGCGAAAGAAGAAAAAAAAATCTGAAAGAATCATGATTTCATTCAGCATTCCAAGAAAGCTTCAGATAAGAGGCGAAAATTGGAAACGGAACCAAGTCACCAAATGAATAGGAAAATATCATCGCGATGAGTAAAGAAAGAAAGAAAAGGAAGAAAAATTGAAGAATGAAGTGGAGAGATAGAAACATAGAATAGAGGGAAGAAGAAGGTGAAGAGGCAATCTTTTCACTGGCACACTGTTTCATTCTCTGTCTCCATGTGAGTATGTGTCTCTCTATATCATTCATGAATAGGATCCAGATAACGGAAAAGCATGAAAAGGATGTTGAAGAGAAGAAAATGAATTGCCGCATCTCTCTCTCTCTCTCTCTCTCTCTCTCTCTCTCTCTCTC